>KV751332.1:12346616-12362293 GCA_001698575.1 Mola mola | reverse complement strand
GTCTTGTCCTGGGGAATTACTGGACCATCGCAGCAAGTGCTCACAAACATATTTACAGCTGTACCACGCAACCTCATCGTCAAAAACGGTTTTAAAAGCTCCGGTGCCCTTAGCCGTCATTCAGACACCATAGAGTGAGGAGGTGGACGCGCCAGTCCACAGTTAAAGGAGTATTTCTCAACCTAAGGCCTCTTGCAATGAAATTGCTTTGGTTTTTAACCAAGCTAGCAAATGCTCAAACTGTTATTACAAACATCTACCTACCTACCTCTCTTTACTTCCTGCCGCCGATGGTGCAAACCACACACAAATACTCAATTGCCGAAGGGGAACTGTTTTCTCAAGTTTTCCGATGTTTTACGAAAGATAATCAAATTTGGGTGCAAATGTGCCTCCTGTCACTCAGGGAACTCCCCTCAGACACGATTGGTTGACTGTCTAAGAGGCACCGCTGGTTTCCGATTTTTACAAATGACGAACAAAGTAAGATTAATTTAATTCACAAATGTGTTTGCCTTTCGAAAACACTGGAGAGCAGCAGAAAACAGTGCTCCTTCAGAAACTGACTGATCGAGTTGATTTATTCACTACCTTTACAGTTATTGAGCCATTAACACACAGCTGTTTCACTGTTTGTTAGTGGCAAATATTGTGATTTATTTACAACGTTTTGACTTGCCCGACACCGCTGTATCGTAGAGCACCAGACGAGTTATTTGCCAAAAATGATGTATATTGTATAATATAAATAGAGCTTAAGTTGAAAAATACCTGATTTTTGCCTTACAGACTATTTTCTTTGCTCCCCATCATCATCTCCGTCGTCTCTGCAGGAAGACCTACACGTGTCTGGCTGACAGAAGGAGATGCTAAAGCAGTAACAGTGCAGTTCAAAGAAAGAAAGCAAGGCCTGAAAAATCGCAAATCCCCACAGCTGAGAAAAATCAACCCGTTCAGTCAAGTGATTTTTTTCTCCCTCTTTCACGCTCACACAAACTCTCACACACGTTCCAGGCTCACTATGACACCACCTTCACCTACACAGAACCACAGTGGGACTTTTAGTTTTTTTTCTTTTTTTTCCAGTGCAATTCATTAGTCTGCCCCTAAATCTGCTTCGTATCCATTCAAAATGGTGTCACTTGGTCCAGTTTAATTCCCAGTCTCGTCACCACAGGAGTGAACTCATAAACGTCCAAACCAGTTTAGTATGTGATCTCATCTGTTCAGTTCCTGTGCAGTCAAACACCACTACGGTCCAGTTTCTTCCTCTCTGCGGACCCGACTATAAAAACTCCACATAATTCTCGGGTATCAGTCCTGTCCGGCCGTCCAGAGTTCCTTCCAGCCAGCCGGGCTCCCTGGAAGCATGAACTGGAGAGACAGAAAGAAAAAAGTTGTTCGAACAGCTCAAGACAAAGAGAAAGATATACACAAATATGTGGCCCCAAAACACATTAAACAAAAAGTAATTACATACACTGATGACGCTTGATGCGGTATGAACAACAATAATACGACTTATGTGCAGTTTCTAATGGCGGCTTTGAAGGCATCGTGAGGCTGCAGAGCTCCAGAGGGGGATAGCTGGGATGCTCTCTCTTTGGCTGGCAATGAGCAGACCAGGGTGTCTAGATGTCACCCCGAGGATTACGTGTCCCCAAGGTCACTTTTTGAGCCAAAGGGCTCCAATGACACATTTCACAGTCACAATGCAGCTGACACTATTTAGGATTTGGCGGTCCGCGAGAACACGTGACAACTGGCACGAAAAGGTGAAATCGAACATCAATGTGCAAGCAGAACTCTTGTGAAGGCAAGGTCGTTACCCGGGCTTCACCTTCCTAGCGGCTGGGAACGGCGTAGGAGACTAAATTATAACAAGAAATCCAAGTATTAGTTTCTGAATTACATCCAGGTTTAAAATTATCCAGATCTGGGATCAGGATCCAGATTTCCCTATGCCCAATTTGATAAAAATGTAAAGATCCATCCTGTAGTTTATGAGTTAGCGTCAGATGTGAGAACGAAACATGGAGACACAGGAGGAGACATCAAAAAAGATTTTGTGTACGTCTCCATTGGACTTTCCCTTTTGCCCAACAGAACCACCGGAACTTACAGAAGGATCTACTTTGGGGAACAGTCAGCCATTTCATTTCATTAGAATAATGGGAGAAAATGGTGTTAAAAGACTTCCGGTTATGATGTCTTGGGAAAAACTCTTCAACTACTTGAAATGTGTCTAAACACATTTCCAACCCCTCGGAATGAAATTCAGCACCGACGCTAAAGTCCAGCCATTTCCACAGGGGGAGCCTCTTGCCTCTGAGATTAATTGCTTGTTTTCTTTTTACCCTTTCCTTTCCGCCGGCCAGCTCAGAGCGTGACTCACCATTGTCGAAGACGGTCCCGGCGATGAACGACAGCTCGGAGTCATGCTCTGCCTTGCAGGCATAGAGCGCTCGAGCCTTCCTGCCCACGATACTGCAGACAATAAGAGAGTGAGAGTGAAGCAGCGGGTTGTGGGCTGACACTGACAGGAGCAGTTTTCGGCCTGAATCGGTGCCTCATTTACCTAACAATAGACCGGAAAACATACAACACAAAACATACTGAACGCTGGAACTAAATGCACAAATGATGGTCTTTTGGACAGTCAAGGTTCCCAAGTTTTATTGATTTCCTTTTCATTGATGACCGTAAGTATTGCAAATTGAAAACTTCTTTAACCCCCCCCGAGTCATTTTATATGCAGATTGCCTTGCTTGAGGGTCGTAGCTGAAGAAAAAGCTACAGTATGGTTGAAAAGTGTATCATTCATCCATATTTAAATTCCCTCGTTTCATTGTGAAGGTCAGAGGTCCGGATCCAGTATGTGGTCACACTTTGCACTCACAGCTGAGGCACATAAACCACGTGGACCAACCTGACAGGTGACGAGTCGCTGGAGGCGGACGACGTCGGCTGAGGACTCGATGGTGCTGAGAACATCGGCCAGGAAGGAGACCGAGGCGAGGTGGGACTCGGAGACGTTGTGCTGACAGACATTAATAAAAGCCTAATTCAAACAGTGGCAGGACCATACGTATTGAGACATGAGTCATTAAGACGTTAGGTCAGAGATTAAACAGTAAACATCAACCTACCTGGTTGGTATGCAGCTACGACTCTTTGGGTTCAACCTGGAAACAAAAGATGAAATAATGACCAAAATGAATCCATCCTAATCCATGAGCCCAGAGGTTTAACATTACATCAAAATGATTCCGAATCCGTGGACACCAAATAATGCTACTCTAAACTAAGCTAATCCAAATTAGATCAGACTTTGTACCTCAGGAGAGACTATGATGAGGGGTTTTTCCTTCCCTTCCCTGTATTAACCTCCAGTACAAAAGAAAGACATTAAAAGTCAGCACAGGAGACCTCCCAGCTTGCGGGGAAAAGGCAACTGTGTTAAAAAATTACACCCACGTTATTTCGCTAAAAGGAAAATAGGTCTCTGTGCGACTAGCATAATGTGTTCCAGGACGGACTAAAGTCGTGTTTCCAACGACTGAACGTTCCCCAAGAAGTTTCAGAGGAAGTCTGAACAGTTCTACTGCAGGAGTCTAAATTCTATGTCAAGACATTATTTTATTAGTCATTATTTCTCTGTTCAGGGAGTAATTACTTAAAAGTAGAGATGTTTTTGGAAAGGAAATTGAAGAATTTGGGCTGGGCACTTCCGACATTTACCCTTTTAAACAAAAAAACATTTTTGCTTTGACACACACATGAATATGACAAATTCGCAAAATTCGTGCGCAAAATGACACACAACAGCTGGAACAATTTGCAGATTATTTGCTGATCTACCCCACAGCTGCCAACAAGAACAGCTGATAAGTGGAGTGGTCCATGAGGAGTGATTTAAGACACAGGCAAAGACTTATAGTTACAACAAAGTAAACTGTATAGTGTGAACTTAACGTCAAAACACTCATATGGTTTGTAGACAAATTGTTTGTTTTGGTTTGGTTTTGGTGCCACATTTATCTCGTGTAATGACACGCTGTGGACTCTTCCCGAGATTTCAAAATACGAGAGGGTTCCCACAGTGAACCAATCCAATTTAATAATGGTCAGTTGACATGATACTTCAAAATATAATTTATCCTCCAATCCATCCAAGCTGCCTGTTTTCATTTCTCTTTTTAATCCGCCTTATCTCAGGCTGCAAGATGCCAGCGAACTGACACCACCAGCAGTCACACGCACACGTTTATCAAGCACATGGATCATTCAAGCCTGAGTTTTTCTCTCAGGAATAACCCGCAGGCTGATATCTATCACTAGCGCTTCTTAAGGCTGAATGAAGGACGGTGAAAGTCAGGGACAGAAAGCCATGTTGAAGACAGGAAAGGGGAAATGAAGTGAGGCATAATGCAGGGAGAAGGCAAACAAAAATGTTACTTTCACAATGTGATGCTATGGCATGCGTTGAACTGTAACTGCTTGTCTTTCTTTATTCTTTTGAACTGTTGCAAGACAGTGCTGCTTCAACACTAAAGAGATACAAAACCATCTGAGGTTGCCACTACCCAACTGATACTACACATTTTGCAACTCTCAAGAGAGATGAGAAGGAAGTGAGATGGCCCATTTATTATTGATTACCTCCTTATTATCTTCTTTAATCATCAACTATGGAAAAAAAACAACAAAAAAACACCAACACAAAGTTTACCAATACTACCATGAAGTTTGTTACCTCCATCAGTGTTATGTTTGTGAGTTCTTTCAATTTTGTCACTCAGACACTGACTGAGCAAAGCACCAAACAGGTCCGGCCCTCAACTTCAGCCTGAGCTGATCTTCTCCGTCATATTTCGACCTTTAAACTAGTCTACCATACGCTGCACAGTGGCAAGTTCTCACATTGGAATAGTTCAGCCATACGTGTTTGAACCAGACATGGATTCCCCGGCAGAAGAGGAGGAGCTACACGTTTTCTAGAAGTCGCTGCATCAGAATTGTAAGTTTACTTTCCGCGACATTAAGCCCATGTCAGTAATGGATTTTCTACTTAGAAGACCAAGGCTGTCAGAATTTGTTTCTTTGGAGACATTGGTGGGTTGTGTGTAAAAGCAAAAACACCAAACACCAAACTCAGCCATCTTGCTGACTGCTTATTTCGATGTGTGTCACCATATGAACATGTTAATGGGGTCAAAGTTGAAGGCAACGGGGTGAATCCAAATCCATGTTTAGCTCTTGTTTGATCTCAAACAACTCTTGAGAAAAAAAAAGGCTTATAAGCAGCACAATGTTCACCAGCTGGTTGCTGTGTTTCTTAGTTGTCGTTGGGTTTTTTTTCCTGCTGTGCCAAAACTGCAGCCGAGATTCAAACAATCCCAAATCTGCAGCAAATACGGTGAAAACATAATGTAAAAAAATACTGAATAAAGCAGCTTTGGGAGATGCTGCTCACACACAGGAAGGGCAGAATAAGACTCCATTCTTCTGTCAGTGTCAGACAGTCCACTCCCTATTCGCTGTTATTTTATAACACACAGGCAAGAGGCATTAGTGCTTTTTTTCCTTTTTCTATATGCCCCTCTGCACATCCACTCATTTTATAACATCCCCGTGTTCGATGACGTAAAAATGTGGTTGCCATGGCGATGTTGCTACAGCCGAGACTTGTGATTATGATGGTCAGTCTCTTTAGCGGCACATGTATGATCCATCTCAATAACCTCCACAATACTTTCCCTCATTCGCTCACACAAAGAGGTGAAGTGATAAATATGGAAAGAGAAAAAAACACAACAGGTAAATATTGTCTTTGCACATGCTGTAGGAAGTCCATCCGCTGATGCTGACACTGTACCACAGTAGACAAGAGGGCTGGACGATATGGCCTAAAAAAAAAATCTTGCGATATTTTTAGGCTATATCGCGATACACAATATTGTGATATTTTAAGATTTCCTTAAAGCAGTTAATAAGTATTCAAATTAACATTTTTATGCATAAGATGACAGCAGGGTGATGATTCCAGCAGTACCTGCTAGAGTTGTTCTGATTCCGATACCGGTATTGGAAATGGTCCCGATACCACGTAAAATGCCGGTATCAGAATCAGCGAGTAATGACTCTATGGTACGTCCGATACCAGTAAACTCTTTTTGCTGGTTAGTACTGGCTGGCATCCAACCACCCACTACTCCAGGACAATCAATTCTTTTGAGCCACTCTAAAACCGGCATCGGAACTTGCCCCTGGGCTAAGCGATGCACAACATATTAGTTATTTTACTCTCGATAATCCTTCCAGTAAGCTACACGCACAGTATGAAAGGCTGTACTTTTGTGGGGTGACCCGTGTGTTGCCGTTTTTAACAAAAGCAAGCTTATAGAGCATTTGAAGGCGCATCATGTGAATGACGATTTCACCGACACAAGGAGAGGGAAGGATGACGAACCTCAGCAGCAAACTTTGGAAGCTGCATTCTGAGAAAGTTAGCAACACCAGCAAAAAAAGTGCCAAAGATATCTGACAAAATTGTCGAGTTCATTGTCCCGGATGATCTGCCTGTCAGTCGGCGAAAACGTGGCATTTTGACGCCTATTTGAGCATTTGGAGACACGCTACTGTTTACCATGTCGCAATTACATCTTCCAAAAACTGCTCTCCCAAAACTTTACGACACATTAAGGGAACACTTTTCGCGTAGGCTGCAGACAATCAACTTTACTACACACATTTGGAGATCCAACATGTGTTCCATGACTTTGTTGAGTTTAACTGCACACTGGGTTGATACAGCATCATCTTCAACATTTACCCTTAAAAGTGTGGCGCTTAAAGCAAACCAGTTTCGTGGGTCGTATACTGGCACGTTAATAGCTGAATAAATGGTGGAATGGAAATGAATACTGACATTTTCTAAGCCTATATACTAATCAAAATCCAAACCACTGACAGATCATGCTCAGAGTCCTACATGTGTCCAGTTTCTATAACCCACACCGTCCCACATCCTTAAAGCTCAGTACCAGAGCTTACTCGTTATATACAATTATCTTACCGCACCAACCGAGAACTATTCATTTAAGTCCGTGACGCGAACAGCGGGCCATGATTAAACACGCAGCCTGTGACGGTTGTGTTCTTGGGTTGTCACTGCAGCTGCTGCGACTCTGCAGTTGTTGATTCGTTTCCACAATTTGCACTCGATGGTCGTGATATAGTCATTTACTGTTTTTCACATATAACAAGCCACGAGCACGTTGATTATATTCGATACATCACTCAACCGTTAGACAATATTGGCTTTAGTTGTGATGGATCTGAAGCAGAAGATGCCTGCACTCTCTCTTTAATCACACAAACAGAGCTGGCGGCATTTTTCTCGAATCCTGGAAAGACTAAATGATCACTTGGTCTGAAAATATCAACACATGTAATGTTTTTTATGTTGTGACTCTTATCTAAAAAAGAATTCAAACTTCACAGGAAGTGAAAACTTTTAAGTAATTCAAAGAGCAACACTGTGAAACAGACAACGCTTCTGTACTTTGCGTTATTGCTACGTGATCGGCAGTAAAAAATAAATAACAGGATGACACACCGCTTACTAGGTATAAAGTTCAATCAAAGCTCAAAGCTGTTAAGCATATCCATAATGTTTTACTAAGGTAACATTAACATCTCTTCTATAACGTCCAAAAATGCATAGTTTTACTCTCTGTGTTTGCTCTCTTTGACGTGCAACTTAAGGAAAACACCAAGAACTTTTTGGGGAACTCAGGGGATGCTTGAAGGGATGAGGCGGTATGATTTCCAGCTGGTAATCAAGATGTTGGTTGAACATATGAATCAATAATCATTAACAATCCTTTCCCTCTCCTGCACAGAAAAGCATGACTTTCTCTTTCGCCAGCATAGCACACATATAGTAATATATGAGAACAGGCCACAAAGTGACCGATGTCGCTCCATGTGAGTGCTGTCACTCTATCACTCATGTGGCAAATTTGGCAGCTGACTTAATTAAACTGACGTCTCTTTCCTCCTTCCTCCTCCCACAGGCCATCATCACAAAGACACATGCAAAAAGCCGTCTATATTGACAGCATGTGTCTCCAATTTATAGACAATGAATGAATTGCAATGACACTTTCACAGCCTTGATTCAGGAAATGTAAATCTCAGATGAAAGGCAAACTGTGTTTTCCACCAGAACGATGGCTCATACAAATAATAGTATATGTTAAAAACACAATGCTGCCGCCATCCGTGTCCTAAACGTCACCAGTGTGACGTTCTCCTGTGGGTCCAGCCTCTTATTAGATGCGACAAATACAGATCAGGTCATCAACCGTGGGAAGATCCCTCACATTAGGAATGTATCGTCTTCTGCTTAAATGCCGTTTGCATCATAAACCTGCGTGACCTGCATGACTTGCAAATGTCAAGTTTACTCTTCAAAAGAAGCACACGGGTGTATAAAGTGTTCCAATAATGGACATCATAAATTTAAGGTGTTGCGTTATGTCTCTTTTTACAATGAGAGCAAGACTTAAGCAGCTTCATTTATACCAAATATCATGAATATATGAGCTATGGTTGCGGCTCTACATGGCCATAACTTAGTAGTTTACTCCAGTAAGGAGTTCGGACATTAGAAGGCTATAAAATGGAACTGCAGGTGTTGGGCAAGTCAGGTCGTTGGAAATAAATCACTTCTGTTTTGTAAATATTATTGCAAGTGCTTAGTAGCATGGAGTAGACACAATAAAACACAGTTTTCGGCTGAAAAACTGTAAAGATATTGTATAAAATGAACTACTGCCATGTGATGGGTTCATATTATTGCTTTCTGCGACATTGCAGGATATCTGATATTATCTGGTTAATACTGAAATGCATCTGCCCTCGTAACATTCACACTGAAAGGTCTTACAGACTTCTTGCAGGTCTACTGCGTGAAACACAGAGAGTGAGATTCAGTATTTCACCCACCGCTTGTACTTTTTCAGTGGGTGTTGTTGAATTTTCACAGCTCTCTCTTCATTTTCATTCAGTGTCTGACTAATACTTGCTCTTTTTTTTTTTTTAATGTCTTACTCACATGCTAAAGAGACAGGGAGAATAAATGAATATGCTGAAGAAAGACAGACAGAAACATTTACACTTTCACCTTTAGTTTGAAGCCCACTTAATCACAGAGTCGATAGTGAGTTCCAGAGATCTGACGGAGAACAACTGCTCGCTAATAAATCACCATTCGGGCCTCATCTGCCAGATTGACTCTTTCTTTTCATTCTTCTCAACCATTGGGGATCTGATTTCTTTAGCTTACTGAAAAACGTGATATTTTGGAGAGAGGAGTGAAGATTCTTCCACACATTTTCCACAAGAAAACAGACTCGGACAAGTAGTGAAGTTACAAAACGGAGAATATCTTCTGGTTCAGGGGAATTCAGAGCTTCCGAAGACCCAGCTCTTAACCTCTGGCCTCTGTACTTCTCTGTAGTCTGTGATGAGTGTGCAGGCTGGCTTTTCTTGGAAATCCAGGATGCTTAACTCATTTTTTCCTAAAGACAGACTTCTCTGATATTGATTCAGTCGTTCATCAGGTTGACCTCCAACATGGCAGGTACGTTGCTGACGCCCCACGTATGCTTTGGGTCCAGTTTGGACGCGCGAGGTGTTCGATATTAACAAAAGTCTTATATTAAAATTAAAATTATATGTTGAGAGCTTGTTCCCCTGCCTTTCTCAGCCAAAACGCAGACAGCACCACATGCACACACCTTGAACGGGCACAGTATTAAACTTACCTTAATGGGTTTCAGATGATGGAAAAGATTCATTGCGTTTCCTGTCTTAGTTGGTATTGATTGATGGCATGTTTCACACTCTCAATAATTCATAATACTTCCAAATAACTGATGTCCTATTACCGTTTTTGTCTCTAATGTGCGACTCTGTACGGCGTTGTAATATAAATTGCTTGCCTGACAGAGTGGCCAAATGTAATAATTCACTTTTCTGTTTAATAGCTACGTGCGATATAAACTGACTGACTTCATGTTTGCTTTTAAAATCTTTTAATCACACAGCCCTATTTTGCACCCTCTCATTTGACTCCAAGTAAATTAAAACACACAAATTGGTCTCAAAAGGACAAACTAGCACAAAATATAACGGCAACGCCCAGGGAGCCTTTAAAATACATTTTCTCTTCCACACAACCTACATAATTGTCTTTATAGCCGGTTGCTTAGGCTCAGCAGTTCTCCCTTTAAATCTAAAATTAGCTGCTCTGCTGCACGACAGTTCACACTGGCTTGATTTTTGACCTAACGCTACAGGTCAACAAGTTCAGGAAAACACGAGGCTCTCGGTCACAGCAGAAAAATAGGATTACAGAGAGGAACTGGACAAATGAAGCCACATTGACTAACAGTGACCCAGTGCTGACATCCAAAGGAAATAGACAAAAGCTGGACGTCAGAACAAATTGTGAGTGATAGACTAAATGGATGACGATGGACAGAAATGAGAGAGCAGAAGGAGATGAAATGGGGAGACAGGAAAAGAAAAATAATCAGTGGCCCCATGTGATGGTCTTGGTGACAGGCTGCACTCAAAGCGTCTGTCACCATTGTGTCAGTGAATGAGATAATTGGAGGTGCGTGTCTTCTCTTGGTCTAACAAAGTACAGCGCCAAAGTGGTTTCTCGATACACGGAGCACGCAAACCTGTGATTACAGACAGGCAGACACAACGTGTGTGTGCGGGGTCAAGCTCTTCCCATAAGGTGTGTTAATAACTACAGAATGGGCGTTTCCAGCATTTTTATGAAGATGTACAGCACTTCTTGAGGGTAGAGAGGCTAGTTCAGACCTGTACACATATCATTTTAATCGTATTTTGTCTTCAAAATTCAGTTTGCATAAACTGACAAAGATACAGCATGAGAGTGAGATTTTATCTAATTGCTTTATTTTCAATTTCACTTATTCAAGGTAAGCAGACACAGTCTGTTATTGTTGCAGTTGGACTTCAATTCCTCTTTGAAAATGTGGGACTGAAATCGACAACCTACCTCACAAGATTAGCTCTTAGCTGCAAACATGTGCACATGTGTGCTAATGCAGGTCTTCCTGAAGGCGTTCCTGAATTCTCGTCTGGACTTTTCGATTTTATTTTTCTCAGATTTCTGATTTTGAAAATCTGAATTTTGACTTTAATCTCAAAATTAACACTTTTTTATTCTCAAACTTTTGACGAGAAAAACTCAAATCTTTAACACGTGCCCCTAACGTACATACATTTTTGACACGTGGTCCTAATCTCCCTTAAATATGTATTTAATATTTGCACGGGTTGTCTCTTCATATCTGCTCTCCCTTCAGTTTTACATTTGTATCCGTCTTCATCTTGTTTGTGTTAAACAGCTTCTGAGGGATTCTTTAACTAAAGGTCATCATTTATTTTCCTGTATTTCCTTCAAAACTACCATTATATTTTTACATGATGCTGATATAGCCGCAACTGATTATCCCGTGGATTTCATATCCGTAGCATTTGTTGGATTTTTCTTGCTCTACTTGAATATAAACTATACAGTGCTTTAAATCCTGATGGTGTCACTTACAGTGAGCTGGGCCGGGTCTGCCTGCTGTCCTGCTCTCCGTCGTTGCTGGTCAGGCTGTGTCTCGGGGTGCGGCCCTGACTGCTGCTGTTGCTGCTGCCGCTGCTGCTGTTACAGTTGGCAGAGGTCTGCTGCAGCTCGGCGTTGACTACGCTGTTCCTCTTTTCACCTTGACAAGTCGAGAAAGAAGAATTTATCTTGACGGAACTGGAATCACTGCATCGTTTGTGTGCCTCCTGGCACCAGTCATGTTACAGTATACACCCGTGTCTGTCCAGACACTTGATATATGTACCCAGGGACTAATAGAGCGCTTGCTGCAATGACAGTCACCTGTTCAATATCAAGTTCAATATCAGCAAAACGAATGAGCTTGGAACGGATTACGTGAATACAATCAGCTGAGTTCCAGTTTCAAGGTGGGCACCCAGAACTGGTACCATGGAGTCAGTGTGGGACCAAATGTCAAATATGGTCACACTCTCTCCTTCTGTTTCTGACTTATGGTCTTGAATAATGGCCCAAAAAAGTGGTTTAACACAACATCATGGTGTCACAAGTTGTCAACTGACAACTGAGTTTTTGAATTGACACTGTCAACACTTCATTATTCTATCTCGGTCGACAACTATTGTCATTATTAGGGCACGATTTGTTTTTAATTATGACAAAAACCTTTGTTTAATAGGTCTTTGAATGCTGGCAATCCACATCTACCCTTGGATCCAAGTGAATGCTTGTAGTTAACCTGAAAGTGTTCTGGAAATACTGAAGTCACAAAAATGAGACAGACAGACAGACGGATGGACAAACAAAAAGATACACTCAACAAAAATACAAATGCAACACTTTTGTCTTTCACTCCCGCTTCCAACAATTGAAGTAAAAGACGTACGGAAACAAAGGGTTTATTTCCCTCAAATTGGGTTCATAAAGGTGACGTGCTCACTGTTACAGACTGTAATAAGTCTATAATAGTGAGCACGTCACCTTTGCTAACATACTCTAACCCATCCGCCTGGCAGGGGAGACATACTGAGATGCTGGTAAAAGAGCAGGATTACTGCACAGGTGTTTCTTGAACTGGTCACTCTAAAATGTGCCCTTTTTTCTTTAAGAAACAACTTTATTAGGCCCTGAACTAAAGCTTCACATAGAGCACTTTTAGGTGGGGACAGAGAATCTGTCAGTATTACAGATGGACATATTCAGTCCTGTTAATAGTCGAAAACTCGAGTACTCGCAAAACAGAAATATAATGTTGTATAAAACAACCTCCCTGACTTAGCCTACTGTTTACTGTAGCCTGCTATAGTGGCTACACAGTGGCTACATGGCTGTCAGAGTTGAACACTTTCACATTTCTGTAAATAAATAGCCAACAAAAGAAACCAGGTGCGGTTTGAAACGTGCACAGACACACACCTTCGTCAACGAGCTGCAATGCCCGGCAGCTAATCAGCCCTCAGTCACACTCTGCTGTCCTCGTAAATCTCGTGTTTTGACTACATGTAGTTAAACGTGTACTTGTAAACAAGACTGCGCAGGTACGCCGATAATAAAACGCTAGAATGGAATAATAACGCCAACGAGTACTCGAATAGTCATCCCTAATTAGTACGACCACCACAGTGCGACAAATCTCCTTTGCGTAGAGTTGATCAGGTTATCGATTGTTGCCTGTGGAATATTGGTCCACTGGCAGGGATTGGAACCCGCCGTCACACTCGCGGATCACAAACACGGTCAATAGATGACACAGATTACTGTTGGCCATCACCAGCCACTATTACTGCTGTCATAAAAGCACAGAATTACCTGCTCTCTTAAAACATTACATCCGTTGACTTGGAAAACTTCCATCATAATAATAAATGAGAGAAACTGAGATTTCACCTTTCTGGGAATGTGTCGGGGTGTGAAATAGAGTGAGGGGCCTCTCGCTGCACGAAGGAGCTTTGCTCTCGGTGCTTCTCCTTCGAGAAGTGAGTTGCGCGTTGGTTGGTCCGGCAGCAGAGCTTGGAACATCACTGAAAATCTGCACAAACAAAACAGCCACTAAGCACAAGCACGGAGTAAGAACGTAATGTACGACAATGACGGGCTATAAAACTGCAAAAGAGCTCGCACATTTTGTCATAACAGCACCCCGGTCCAAAGGTACAGTCGTTTTTTTCCCCCTTAATAAATTGTTAATCTCTATATTTTTCCCCACTTCTAATCATAAATAACGCTGCTCTACTTGCACTAATGTGTTATTTGAGCCCAAGTCAAACAACAATATCCCTGCTTTCATTCATCTGTCATTTCTTTTTCCTGTCTTTCTGCCAGCTCCACTCAAGAAGGGAGAGTGGAAAAGAGCAGACGTGAGCTCTGTAGAACCAGTTTCACACACTGAATTTGCTGTTTTGGAACGTCATATCGAGGGTAACATGAAGCCTGCAAACGATTCAGTACGACAGGAGGTTCCTGTGAGACACAATCCCATATGAACAAAACTGACCTGACCTTACTTTAAGCTATTAAAAAAATAAAATAAATAATCAAATCTGTATGTGAGACCAAAACGAAAGCTTTTCTTTTCACAGGGCATTCATGCCATCAGGACGGAGAGTAAAGTGCAGAACAACGACGGGCCTCATTCACCAACTGTGTGTATGCGCAAATCATGTGTATGGAAACGCACACCTTTCATGTAAACGAAAACAAAAAAGCAATATTTAAAAAAAAAACGTTAATTCATTAATGTGTCGAAAGTGAATTCTGTCTTCACTTCATGCCACACCAGTAGTAGAGAAACGGGGGCGTGGAATTATGCCGATGGCAGATCATGTCACTTCAGAATGATTCTGTTTCACTAACATATGCAAGGTGCTCGGAACAAACCGGTGCGCACGTGTCACGGAACAGACGGTGACTTCATTTATGGCGCAGAGCGAGAACATTTCTGTTCATACACTGCAGCAGCCAATGAACCCTGGTGTCTCCATGTGTACACCAAGGTGTGACACTTTTGTGTGTGTGTGTGTGTGTGTGACTCAAACAGGCTGACTTGTCTGTTGCCATAGTTACATCTGTAAGCAGCTTGGCCTGCCACTAAGCTGCTTGACCTAAAGGGGGACGTGGCTTTGAAGTGTATCCTGAAGTGTAGCAGCTCTTGTGTCCCCATTAGTGGTACAATTGTGCATTTAAACAATAATACACCAATTTATTCAGTCACGGGATGCATTTCATCCTCAACCGCATCACCAAACTCTGCCCTCTTACCTTCTCGTGGTGCTCTATCAGGATCTCCACCACAATGTTCTGGAACTTGATGTCCATGATAGCTGCCACGGTCTCCTCCTGCGGGCGGAGCAGAGTCGGGCCGAACACCACGCCCAGGTTGGCGACGGTCATCAGGTTCTTCTGATGGTGGCTGGCCACACTGGTGAGACGGGAAAGAGAGAGAAAAAGCATTCATGGATCAATATTTTTGTATCAACAATGAATCAAATAAATGTGCAGAATGTGAACGGTGTCACTCGGTGTCACCAAACCCACACAGGATTATCTTCCAGTTCTGCTAAAGCCCCAAAAAACACCACAATAAAATGTTACCGTTTCGGCTCATTGTTTCAGGCTGTGACAGATTCAGGGATTAGCCAGAGTGAAGCAGAACTAACGCAAATAGAGAGTGAAAAACATGCAATCATTCAATCATGTGGTTATCTGAAACATGAGTTTCAGCACGAGCAAATTAACAAAAAAAAAAAAAAAGCTAAAGTAATGTTTTGTTCTTCGTTTAACAAGACAGACTGAATCAGCAGAGAAAATATTTCTTGGAAATCTTTGAGACAGAGGTTAATTTTGTTATGGAACAGCCACAATTACAGTTTTAAATCATATTCGCTGCAAAGTCCAAACACCAGACTGGAACTCTACACGGAACCATAGCAGCAACGTTTTCACATGACCCAGCAGTTGCTCCCACAGACTGAGGCCACAAATGGCAGAGTAGCTGCTCCGCAAACCATCAGGA
>KV751332.1:12276094-12304325 GCA_001698575.1 Mola mola | reverse complement strand
GGACTTGAGGTATGCTCTTGATTTATAGGAAATTAGAAATATAAAAAGGTAACAAATACTAATTTTTGAGAAACAGTAAAGAAGCAATTGTTTCGCAATGCAAATATATATACTTTTTTTTTAATTAACAGATATGCCTTTAATTAAGGGTTGTGCATAAGTAAGTGTGAAAACTGCAGTGTTTGGATTTGCAGTCCGAAACAGCCCGATGAGTTTTATTCTTCTGATTCTGTGAACAGGAACACCCTCTGAATGACCACCACATGGTGACCTGAACTTGGCCCAGGACCAGTTATCCACAGAGCAGATACTGTACACACAAGTCATCTTGTTGTGAATAATACACTGTCTAACATCCGCAAGCCAGCCGAGCAGCCCTGCCCTTGCATCTTTTTTATGTGCTGCGGTAGTAGAAAATTTGCTGGTGGTATCGAGATCCGGCTTCAAACGGAACGCAGAGGGAAGGAATAAGAAATGGCACTTTGAACCTCCTCAGGATGTGGAGTCTAGCCGGCTGCTCTGGCCCTGAACATCTCAGTCTGGCTGATTCTCCCCCGCTCTTTCTCCCTCTCCCCAGAGGCAGAGAAATATGCATTTAAATTAATATTCTTTCAGCTTCATGACTGAGCCTCGGAGGCATTCCCACCAGCACCCAACCCCCAACAAACTCCTGCCACCAGCAGCACTAAAACCTCAATCTTTTGCAAGCTAAACCCCACGCAGACAGAGAACCTCCACGTTGTAATCTCCCTTTCCTCTCCTTCCCTCATTAATCCCTCCTTGTCCTGCTCACTTCTTTGCTGTCAAAATGTTACCAGGTTATCGGGACAATCCTGTTAATTCACCAAGTGTTAAATTTGAGCCCTTGAGTGTTCACTTCCTAACACACACATATGCCTGGGAAACAAGAAACGTGCTGAATTTTTGTGGGACCACAGCAACGAGGCTCACTAACGGGACACGTGTGTGCGTGTGTGTGTGTGAATGCGCATGAGTTCATGCTGCGGCGCGCACGCATGTATGTGCGAGCAAGCTGTCTCCGACACCTGCCGCAGCCTCGGGCAAGCTGCTGAGAGGTTACGAAGGGCCGAGAGCCAAGGCACGAAATAATGGCAGAGTTATGCTGCAGTAACATGATTAGAATATGTTACTTGTCTTGCAAAACAAGAGTATAATGAGAACGATGTTGTTATTTAATTTAGTGTGTAAAAGGACATTTCAGAGAAGGAAATTATGGAGGTAGTGCAAACTTAAATTTGCTTTACCTCCATAATAAAAGTTGTGGTTTAGTACTGCCAAAGTCAGGAAATGTATCACATTTACGTGGCGGCATCAACAAGAATTCAAAACAAACTATATCGTGTAATATTTATCACGATATGCATATTGTTTTAAGTTTTTAATTTTAAAAGGCTGCATTGTAGTAAAATTCTGTAATTTTCTGAATATATCACAGACACAGTGAGTAGAGCAGGTCCTCCTCTAATCGGACGATCAGCGGTTCGATTCCCACCGACTGTAATCCTCATGTGGAAATGTATAACCCAAAAAGTTGTGATATTATTATAAGGCCATAGCATCAAGCATTATCAAATTAAGTGCAAATTTGTAACTCGCTGTTGTCGTCTTAACCCAATAGCTGCACCTGAGTGCTGATCCAAGAGTAGCAACTAGAGAGCTGAATGTGATGTAACGAGTGTGGGCAGTTTTTACCGTGTCACAGAAAGACGACATGAACATGTGTTGCAAATGAGAATCATGTTATCAACCGTCTGAGTAGAGGGAGCGTGCACAAGTCTTAACACAACAAGTCTTATTAGAGCTGGTGACCATTCATTTTCCTTTTTAACCTCAGAAAGACAGAACCTCACATCATGCATCTGTCATTGGAAGTGTTGTGCTTGGTATATTCTCATGATAGTTCACAGAAATAGTTGTGTCAAGGCTAAAATAAAGACAGTTATAGGGACGAGTTCGCCTCATTTCATGCCTCCGCACAGCTTGACAGTCATGGTGTGAGGTGGGTGTGAATGCTGCATTGTTGTTTAGTTGCTGCAGAAATGGACTAGAAAAAAAAAAAACCTACATCTGAACCTGCATTGGGAAGGTGTGCAAAAGCTTTCTAACCATTAGATGAGAACTTCTGAAGAAGCAAAGGTCTCTAACGCAGCTACAGGGAATGTGAGCAACTGCAGGACGTGTAGGAAGTGTTGTGATCTAAGACAGAAGGGGAAAAGTGAGGCGAGAGTGTGATTTCCTTCTACCCACTTAACATACCACTAATGCCTCTGCATTAATAATACTGTGTCAACACACTGAGGGATGAGCTTCAAGAAAAATAAATGGCTGTATATTCATTTTAAGTAGGCTCCTCTTCCTCTTACGCTTTCACACCGATGAAGAACATGCTTGAAAAACCTGATAATTAAGGGAAATCTGGGAGCTTCCAATCTTTACTGGTGTCACCACTTGCTCTGGGTCAGCTCACAGATACAGACTTGATCTCTGTCAGGCACCAGCTTGCCAGCACGCTTCTAATAAACTCACAACATACAATAAAAGTGTTCATTTTGATAAATTGGGTCAAAGTAACTTTTGACTAATGAATGAAAATGGCCAATTGCATACAGACTGAATTTATGAAGAAATATGACATCTTAATAACAATAAAAAGAAATGTCGATTGTTATTAATGCTATTAAATCATGTCTTCTGAAACTGATGCAGGGATGTTTTTGTTGATATTACTGCTGCTAATAATACGAATGTCATGATTGATGGGATCATTATTAAAGTTTAGGAAAATATGCCAAGTATATACAACATTCCCAGCCAAAATGAGATAGATGGCTGAATTTTGAAGTATCAGATGGAAAATTGCCTGGAATTACAATAAAAAAAATACTGTGTGACCAATAAAGTCAGAGATTTTCCCTTTAAGATTACCCAAATTTATGTATCTTATTAGAAAAATACTTTACACTTAAATGTAAACGGGCGAAGAAAAAACCTAGGATAAAGGAATTTAAAATAGAAAAATATAAAAATAAAAATAGAAAATATGAATCTTTATTAGAAGACGTTGCGTGGTCTGAAGAATAGAGAAGCTGCAAAGACTCTGGATGCTTATGATGTCTTGGATTTATTTTCATGCCTTTTGTTTTTGTTTTCTTTTTTACTTATTTATTTACACTGCGCCCCTGATCTATGTTTCTTTCATCTAAGTTGCTTCTGTATTTGCTCAATAAAGGAGAGAGAATGAAAAAAAAACCTGACAGTACAAAGCTCATATGATTCTGCCCCAACCCTCCTCTCACTGTTTCCACCCAGCAGGCTATAAAAGCAGGCCTGAGGGCACCATCACACACACACATCTGAACGTTTTCTGTTCACAGTGCACAGATGCAGTAGCACAGATAAAAGAGAGAGTGCATGTTCTGTCCTCCGAGTCTATTAAAGGCTTTTGTTAATGCAGCCATTACTCCCTCTCCCTTTCTCTGTCTCTCACCCTGCCTCTCCCTCTCTGTCTCTGTCTCTGTGTGTCCTTCTCTGTCAGGATGGATTAAAGCAGCCCGGGGGATGTTAGGCCGACCGGCTGCGGCTCGGTGGCCTGCCAGTTTAAGCTCTTCCTCTGAGGCCGGCGTGACACAGAGAGCAGGCAAGATGAGAGAAACCCAAATAAGGTTAGAAGAAAAAAAAAAAAAAATTAAACCAAGACTGAAACATTGCCCTAATAAAGCGCTGACAAAGAATTTGCGATGAACAAGCTGGAATGCTTTAGAGGTTGAAGAGGTGACACGTGATGTTTGCCTTGAGGCTGCACTGTATTATGAATTCCACGTTTCATCTGGTTGGCCGGGCAGGTTCGTGCCTGCTGATGGTTGTATGGGTGTTACTCTAAATATTGCTGCCTTATCCGGGCTGCCATAAAATATGATATTATTCCAAAACAGTGTATGTTAAAAGACAATAATCTCAATGTAACTTCCAACTATACTGGCACACAGTACACCTGCTATAGTGGAAAAAGCTGAAGGAAGTCTATCAAAACAATGGTAACTGTTTCATTTTTTTTTTGCACTCATCTGGTTTTATGTTCTGTCTTGATCCGTGCTATTTCAAGGTAACAAGCAGTGAACCATCGAGCCAAAAAACTAATGCAATCTAGCTGATCCCAATCACTGCAATTTCTGCTAATTTTTCATTTTTACCAATAAAAAACATTATGGTATTACATATGTTTTCTTTTTCTTTTTTTCTATGTATACCGTTCTACCTGCTCTTACAATTACCTCACCATGGTTCTTATACTTACTCAACAACATATCTACTCTGGCACCACAGTGCTCTTTCAACTTTCTATCTTTTTATACCCTGCCGATTTATATTTGCCGTGTTGCTTGCATGTAAGATAATGCCACTGTCACTGAAGCTGCTAACGGATACCAGAATTTCCTTTGAGATTAATAAAATATCCATCCATTTGTCTCTCTCTTTACATGAAATCAAACAAAGGGTACATATCTGCGTTTAAAAAGTCTATCTTGTGACACACTGTGCAGCACAGGTTTATTAATCACTAAAGCCATCTTGAGATACGCTGGTGGATGCAGATGGTTGTGACTGGCGACATGTTGTGCACGGCTAAGGTGGTAAAGTTTGTGGTATTTTTGATCTAAGAGTTCTCCTTGCACTGTTTATGCACAACAATGATCTGATGGTTGGTTTTTTCTTGCCACATCAGTGAGCTGTGTTCGTTTTGAAACAGTCTACACTCCTCCATTATTGACACATGTCTGTGGTGCAACTGAACTCCCCACCTGTTTAAGTAATTGGCTGTTTCTCTTGCAGCATCTGCGGATTCGACGGGAAGTTTAACTGAGGATCAAAACACGAGTTTGAGTTATCTGTCAGGTGAGCGGCTGTCTGGGGCTGTTTATGGGCCTGGGTATATTTTTGATGTGCTTTAATTTTGGTTTGGATATAATATAGTTTTTTTTATAGTTTTTGGGGGGTTTTTTTATGCTATGGATGATATGTCTATCGCCAATATGTACTGCAATCATTTTATCTCCCAGGATTAGCTTGTTCCACAATGTTGCATGGATTGAGAGGCTTAGAGAGGCTGTTTTCCCTCATTTTAAATATTTCCATCCAAGGTGGAGCAATGTCACTGCAGAAAATATTATGGGAGAGCCAAAATAGTTCACAATCTTGGAGAATAACTATCATATTTGCATTGTTCTAGGATCATCGCAGGTGATTTAAACAATATATGTCTTATTAATAAGGCATAACATCACCCATCTGCATTAAATCAGATTGGGTTTTTTTACCCAATCATAAGGTTAATCTCCTTTTTAAGCACCAGTGCATTTGTTCATATGCAGGCGAATGGAAGTGTTAAGGAGACAGAGGAAGGTCGAGGACCACATATGTCTTCCTGAGCGAGACAAGTGCCGTACTTTGGACAGCTAACATTTTAGTTCCAAGAGCACATGGCTTTTAAAAGAATATGTGAGATGACAATCTGATGGCGTAATTCACGTAACACTATAGAGGGTTTAGCCTTCAGTGACTTCAGTTTTAATTCTTTGAAATAAATAATACTAGAAATCATAATAATAAGGAAGGGTTTGCCACAATTTGCCATTGTGGTGTTATCCATTTGATGTGTAATCAATTGAAATTTGAAGAAACCTAACTCAAAAGAAGTGAAAGCCAGATAAAATAATATAATGTGATGGTCTGTTGAAGATGGATGGATCCCCCTCAGCTTTCCCCGTGGCCAGGTTTTGATTTCCACTCAATACGATTCAATATTAAAGATACATTTTTATTTAATTGCCAGCTGAGTGAAGAAGGACTGATGGCAATGATTAACTGCATCATAACATGGTTTGGTCAATGCAGGTTTAAATATTAATATGACTTTTTAAACGTAAGGTATCAAGACAAGTGCTTTACTGAAGCGTTGATATTTTCCATTCACTTTTTTTTATAATTTTGTACATTTACTCTATTCTATTGTTTATCGGAGTCTTGCTTGGCACAATTTCCTCTTCAATAAGAAGCCACAATAAATCAAAGATTCTAAATTTAGCCAAGACATTTTTCTCTGTGCATTTGGCATTTTTCTGGGTGAGACGGGTCAGTCCAGCTTTCTGTGTCGGCACAGAAAGAGATGCTAACAAACATGACAGGGAAATAACATCAGAAAACAGCTACACGATACTGCATATTACTTAGTTTTCCTCTCCAGTTGGAAATTTTGTCAAAAGTTTCTGGATGGTCTTAAAGCTGAGTTTTGGGAAAAGTAAAAACCTCACAATTTGTGTCCAGCACCTCCACCAGAGAAGTAAGATGGAAATATGTTGTCAGTATTCTGACAACCCAAATCAGTGTGTTTCTGCACTCCAATATCTGTACGATATCTGGCAAGGAGAAAAAGCACAATCACTGCAAAATTTCTGCCTAATGAGACAAAGAGGGGGGGGCGGCAGTTGTCACAAACAAAGAGCTGGGTCAGGCGACAGAACCAGCTCAGCAGTCAGATCTGCAAGGGACATGTTGAGGTAGTCAAGTCAGTTTTAAAAATGAAACCACATTATCAGTAAAGCAAAGCCATTGTTACTTAAATACCCAAACGAAACTCAAGTATATTTCAATAACTATACATGAGCAGAAATATGGCTGATTTCCTGACTCGGGTCAGGCCAGGAAGTGCAGAGTCAAATTTAACTCTCTGTACGCTCACTAATCACAGCTTCGACCTGCAGCTGAGAGATGACCTTCAGCCCTGCACAAACTGCACCACACATCATCGTCCACCTGACGTTTGGCCATGACTGGAGCTCGTACTGAGCATCATCACACCTCATCAAATCGACACTTCAGTGAACACTCTGCCGAACTGCAGCCAAACAAAATTAATCTTTGATCTGTTGGGGGCCTTTCATAAATCTGCTCACACACAGCGATGGAAACACAGGCAGTGTGAAGAAGCGTCGACATAAGGAGACGTGTACGGCCATCTTTATTGCGGTGCTATTTCTAAATTTAACACATTACAACCTGGGTTCGATTAAACCTGTATCATGTTTTTTATGTCATTATTAATGTAAAATTTCACTATTTGCTTACCTAAGCCCATGTTTTGACTACCAAACTTACATTAGTTGGCGGTACATGCACCATGGCTGCCGTGACTAGGAAAAGTGATGCCCGGGAAGACTTTAATGCCATTTCTCGTGCACCAGACTAGTTGTTTTAAATGATTAACTACATGCTCTTAATTCGCATGGAGAAACCAGCACAGACAACAGATACCAGAGCATACAAAATTAGTCAGGTAATAATGGAAATAGTTGATGCGGTTTGTACAAGAGAAGCATAGCAGAATTTAAGGCTGACACACTGTGCTGACGGGGTGGCTATTATAACACATTCGTATACAGCTCTCACTTCCTTTGAAGTTATGATTTAGACTGTTGGTTGAGAGTTGCATTTTGAGCAGCACAGCACAGAAGTCCTTACATACCATACTTTACCGTGCACATACATATATAAAATGTGCAAGTAATGGAGGAGTAGAAGACAATAACTGAAAATGCCCTTTTCTGCTACGAATATGGGCAATATGGTTAGCTACAAAACAACGTAACAACAAAACACTCTCTGCCACCATCGCATCAACCACCACATCAACCACTAGTCACCCCTTAAACAACCTCCTGCTGTAATTTCCCACATGAGGTGGACGTAAATCTCTACCTGCTCCGAACCCAATCTTCTCCCACCTACAACACAGATACCCCACTTCCGATCCATAGCATTAATACTGTCCCCCCCCCTCCTGACCTCAGATTCCCATCACCACACACAATCTGACCCTGCAGGATGTGATCAGGACCAAAATCACCGCAAAAAAACAAATATGGTTCTCAAACACTGAGACCAAAAAAATAAGATAATAAAAAAATCAATGCTGCTCTACCCACGACACTGACAAAGCATCGCAGAAAGCAAATACACAACGGCCAAATAACTCCTTCTAAACCAGAGTTTTGGCTGGCTTTACACCAGGAAACCAGCCCCTCACACTACCCCCTGCATGTATGAGTGTGAGACTGTTTTATTATGCCCGTCAAAAGTGTGAGGGTGTGAATACCGCGCAAGAAATAAGGGAAAGCGAGAGCGCTAACCCAGGGATTAAACATTCTTAGCAGGGGGTTATTTTTGGAGCAGGATGGGAGCTGAAAGCCAACAGGAACACTGTTAAACACACACGTGCACACACTCACTCGCTCTCCATGCCAGTGGACCGTGGTTTGTTTGGGTTGGCTCAGAGACGCTTTTTTTTGCACATGCTCTTGTCCCTTTCAGGGTAAAAACTGAACATCTCCACAGACATAACAACCAATAAGGAATGAACATTGATATTGTTTGAAGTGAGGCAGTGAAGCAACATATTAAATTAGTTCAATATACTGATAATAGGATGTGATGGAGGGCTGCCAGTTTGAATACCTAGTAGCAGAAGTTGAGCACTAGCACTGCTTCCTTTCCCCAACAAACACTGCCTGAAGTAGTCCAGCGCTGGAAATGGAGGAAAAATAAAGGCGACCTGTTTTTTGTTTTTTTTTTAAACAGAAACTAAGATGTAAAACCTCTCATATACTGTATATGTTTATGTCATGTTGCTGACACTATGCCAGTGCAAGAAGGAGCAATGACTGTTCAACACAATGACTTATCAGTTGACATCCAGTTCTGTCCATCTGGCAGATGACAACTGGACTATAAGTCCAATAGTTACTCTCTGTTCAGCTACTATTTGGTGTGCACCAACTCCTGAAAGCAAGAAGAGCAGTAGCCCAGGAGGTACAGTGTTATACAACAAAACAATTTGCTACAGCCATCATTTGTGCCTCTGATGGCTCGGTTGTACACAGCAACCAAGGGTGAGGTTTCCGTTCACTGTACTAGCAAGTCAGCTGTAGGCAGCAGTCTCCTCGTGTTTTCTAAAGTACTCTACATGAGAACAGTGTGGAGGAAAAGTACTCTGAATGGTAACACTTGTAACTGAAAATTATAGATGATAATAGCAGTAACTTAAAGAAAAGACCTACAAATATCAGTTCTCAATGACTTGAGTAAACATCTGTACCTTAATTTGCCCTTATAGCCACGTTTCCACTAAACAGAACAGTTTGGTACGCTTGGGAACGGTAAGACGACAGGAAACAACAGGAAATGCTGGATGTCTTCCATCGTTTCCTTTCTTTCTTGTTACAGTTTCTTCATCCGGATACACTGTATCATGTTTCTATGATGCCACGCAACTTACGTGTCTGGTCAGACTATCCCACCTACCAATAATGGTACGATCGATAGTGGAAATACTACTGCTTAAGTAGACGGGCCCTGTTTGACGAAAGGCTGCACACTTCCAGGAAAAAGATAGTCGTACTGTCGCAGGGGAGTGAAGATTCGGTCAACCAATCAGTGGACAGCGGTGGGCCTACCTCCCTCTTTATGGTACAGTTTAGCTCTGGTTGGTACCAAAAGGGAGGGGTGACAAATCGGGCCACGTACGGTTCGCTTTAAAAGGGTACCATTCACAGCTTTTGACAATGGAAGGGCAAAGAAAAATACGTACTGTAACCAACCGAACCAAACTGTATATCTTGGCGGAAATGGGGCTTAAAATTTCTGTTGGGTCCATTTCATTGACTTGAAACCTCACGCCTGAAACTGCGTCTTCCACTGACAGCATGCACTTGCACCACCTCTAGCATTTTTGTCCTGGGTTCATCTGAACAACCAGTAACATCAGACTGCCTCTTCACTATGAAACAGGTCTTACTGTACGTCTGCTCGCTCGCTTTTTGAGGGCATTCCCGATCTCCAGCACATCTTTCTGTGAATTATTTTACCATAAAACATCGGCTTGTACCACTGACTAGTTCGGTAATTCAACTTTCAGAGTGGATGTGCCAGAATATGAAATGGTATCAATAAGTGAGAGGCCTACTGTGTTTTGCCCGATATTATTACATCATCACAGAGGGGGTTTGCTCATCCCTCATTGTGGTAAAAATAACACAACCTCAAGGCATCAGAAGGCCTGGCCAGCAAGCAGTCACATCTGCTGTGGTGCAACATGAAACAACGGGTGTGATGGAGACAGTTACAGGCTCCCGGATTTCATCTAATATGCACTCAGTCACTTCCTATAATGTCCCAGTCAGGACTCTCTGTACGTACTAATAACATGAAACATGAGCTACATTTGGCAGGGACACGGGATGAGACGGACTGCAGAAAAGAAGACGAATAACAGGCACTTCCATGTCACAGAGACACGAGTAATTAGGAGGGATAGGAAATTTAAAAAAGAAGGCCGAGGAGGATGAGGTGAAGGTTACGTTTTAAATAAAATGCTCGCAAGCAGATCTTAGAGTAAAGCAAGAGGAAGAGGAAGAGGAGGACAAGGTGAAAGTGGAAGTATTGTTTTGGAAGGTCAGCTGTCCCTCTCAATGCCACTCTGACCAAACACAATGAGAGTCTTAAAGACGTCATTTCCTTTTCCTAATGACTTGTATCCTCACGGCAGAGTATGCTGTGATAAAGAGCCTTTTCAGTGTGAAGTTGCTGACATCACATTTTCCTTGATAATTATTCACTGTTGTAACAGCTGGTAATTAATTCCCTTATCAAACTGGTTTATAATTCTTTGAAACATAATAAAAGATTTCATGGCAGTGAAAAGGAATTGCAAATTTCAGAGTGTGATATTCTGTTCATAATAGTGAAATTTACAGCCCCTGAAAATGACCATCCAGCTTCCTGATAAATATCATGTTAAAATATGAACGTGTAATGTGAGGATTTTCACAGACTTTTCCCACGGATCATTTCTCAACTAAAAACAAACGCTTGATTGTCCTAGATAACCATGGAAAGAAAGGCTTCAATGTTCTCTGAACTCCCTTTGGCATATATAAAGATGTTTTTTTCCTAAAAATCAAAGTTCTTTTTTGGATACAAAATGGTTTCTGTGCTATCTTTAGCCTCATGTTTTGATGAAATATTATTAAAAAATGATAAAACATCAAGAGCTCAATAAGGAGTAATCCAACAAAGAAGGGCTGTGTTTAAGGGTGTCCGGGTAGAGCAAACCACAAATGCAGAACTCGCTGAGATCATATTAAGCTTCACTTCCCTCCCCTCAGTCTTTAATTCTCATTCATGCATATCTGAATCTTGGACACTTCTATTTATTTTATGAACATCTAGAGAGTTGTTGGAGATCAAGTGTCCTCATGTTCAGTTCCTGTATAAAAAAGAAAACCTGTATTCAGAAAATTACTCATAAAATTGGCTCTACACAGTGGAACTTAGTTTGCTAGTTAAGTTAAACTAAGTTGCAATTGAGTGGCTTGGTGACCGGTCGTGTTTGAAAAATCACCAGATAATTGTGTTCCGCCACATCTAGCCAGTACCTGGTCAATACCTGTCAAAAAGCTAGCTGGCAAACTGGTCAACATGGTTACCACCTGTTGTATGCCACGGAGCTGGCAGCTGCTAACCAGTTAGACCGGTTTCAGTTAGTCTAAGGTCAGCTATCAACCAAATTAACTGGTTTGGGAAGAGTGGACTTCAGATCTTTGTTTGAGAATGAGAAAGTTACAAAAGTTACAAAAGAACCCTGCAGTTTAACAATTAATAATTATAATGTTTAATGTAGTTATTCAAGGTGGATCTTTCCAAAAAGTGGCATGAAGGTTCAAATCTGACCCCAGCATTAAGCAAAGAAGCCAAAATTGGTTCTGTGCGTCCTGCCTACCAGGAAGTGAACTCCAAGTGCACATCTGCAAAAACTTTAAGCAGAAACCAGCTTAGCATAACTTCGTCTTAAACAAAACATAACAATAAGAGGGACTGTTCTCTCCAGCATCAAACACATTATTGTCCTTCCTGGACACGCTCTCACTTTACAGACCTCCAGACTCTCTGACACCAACACCATGCCAGCGCGCGACTTGAAACGATGGCCCCTCTTAACTTAATTTATGAACTTTATTCTATCAACATGTGTTAGAATGTGCGGGCTTGCTTGTGTATATTCGTGCCAGGTTGGTTCCACTCTTGTCAATGGGACAATCACCATTCTGTAACTGTTCCCTGTAACAGTTCGAGACACCTACTCTTGCCAAATACAACACCTGCTACAAGTCTGGGCCTTAAGATTTCTTGTTGCTGTCCAGTCAGAGCCGTACTTTTTCTCCACCACAGACCCAGAGTTTGCAGTCCATTATCACGGACATCTTGCATTTGGAATGACAGCTCAGCACTGCAGGCTAAGTAAGGAAAGAATGACAACAAAAGATTTTTTTTCCTAAGAGGTTCAGAAGGCTCAATAAATACCTTTGTGACATTTGTTTTCCCCGTAGCAGAGCAAAAGAAACCTTTGTCACATCTATGGAATACAATGATTAACCTTAGTCAGTTGCTTCCTCTTTTGGATAAACAGCCAGAAGCATGGTTTCCTCCTCAACTGTCATAAAATCCTGCAAAGTCATTCAGGCCAGAGATCAACAACAGTTCATTTGGGAGGGTGAGGGTGGGGTGTCACACTAACAATAACTCCATTAAAAAAGCTCATATCAAATACTTTGCATTAAAAACCACTTGCTTTAACTGCAGGTGGTTGGAATTGTTTAGTTTAGCACACAGCTTTCATGACAGCTGCAAAAAGCATAGCTGTCCCTTTTATAGCCGAACAGCAGCGATCAGGTAGACGTATGGAGAAAGTTAAAGAGTTCAAGCCTCTCTTTCAGCTTCATTCCAGGTGCTTTATGATCCTTAGAGATCACAGTAATGTGATGAAGTTAGTGTGTCAAATGTGGTCTTAAGAGTCATATATTTTTTACAGAGCTACTCCTATCTTTAAGGGAGAGAACAATCTGCTGAAACCATTAGAAGCCCAACTGAAAACTTCATGTTGGCTTTGACTAAATTACACTGGATTACTGAATATTAAAGACAGACTGCTTCAGATCTTTTACGAAAACTATCCTGTTAGGATATATGACTAAGGTATGTTAACAACTGCAGGATTTCCCCTTCCATAGTACAGGCCTGGTGAGCCGCCAGGCCAACGTGAGGCCAAAAATGTTGTTATATATGAATAATAATGTCAATTTTTCACTCTCTCATAGGGCAATATGACGATATATACTGTAGAAAAAGAGAAAAATTTCTATCAATAGATTAGTTTATATTCGCCACTCTAGCAAAGCGGCAGCTGCAACCAAACTCACAGCAGGTTTTTATGCCATTTCACTTCACGTTCGCTACATGTGGTCTCAAGTATGAACAAACAGACATGGGGGGCGGGAAAAAGACAGTTTCCTGTTACAATCTGCCTTGTTGATTTCATTAATGAAAACTTTGACGAAAAATGTTCGTTAACAACGTTTTCATATAACGAAGACGAGACAATGACAAGCTAAAAATAGATAACAAAAACCATGATGAAAAGTACGTTGAGTTTTCATTAACGAGACTAAGATGTTAGCGGTAGACAAACGGCCATTCAGAACGATGAAGCTCACCCTGCCTACCATGTCTATCAGAGTGTCAGCATTGAGTGCAGAATGAATGACGTGGTGCAGGATTAACCCCTTCACTTTCAGCAGCAGCAGTGAAAGAGCACACATCAGCCTCCACCTCGGTCAGGAGAAGCTTGAGCCATCATTTACTGACAGCTTAGCCTGTTGCTAAACATTTAAAAGCACTGCTGGACAGTTAACAAGCTACTAACTGCTACTCAGTTTTGTTGATTCTTGCTCAGACGTGTTATAGTATCACCTGTTCCTCTGACATCACCAGGCAACAACAACACTGCATCTACAAATGCTACAACTACAGCAAACAAATTAGGGAGAGAGAAAATGTTTTCGTTCAATCTAATGACAAAAACCTGAAGAAAATATAATGACATTTTGTTGACTAAAACCTCCTTCACTTGGTCATACCTTTGGAGGGGGGGGGGCAGTTTTCCCCTACGTCAACAATTTCATCCTATAGAGGGCAGCATATTTATGACAAAATATGTAGAATTCAAAGTTTTTGCATAAAATGTCAAGATTTGGATCTGAATCAACACTACTAAACACCCAAATACATCTTTTCTCAGCTGAAAACTGCGGTTTTAGGGTTTAGATATTCTTTAATCCACTGGACTATCAAAATAATAAGATTTTGTGGGATATGTGGTTATTTTGTATTGACATTATTTCATGAAACTTACAGAAAACGTTCTACATTGTGAAACATATAGTTATCATGATATGAAATGATCCATGTTGTGACATAAGATTTTGTCTATACCGCCCAGCTTCTCATTGGGAAATAGTCATTTTCATTTGGGAACCTCTCTGTGCTTTCCCAACGCCCCACAGGGACGTTTTGGACAAACCAAAGCACAGGTGAGCGAGAAGGGAGACGGAGAGACGTGGGGGAAGAAGTGAGGGTTGGATATGGTACATGTGCATTGCCACCAGCCCAAAAAACACTTCTAGAGGAAACAGCAAACTGTATGAATACATCACTATGTCTTACTAAAATGGCCTTTTCTTCAGTGCGGCACAGAGTTAGGTGAAAGAGTGCACAGTGACGAAAATCAGTTTAATCAAACTTCTCCTCTCAGTCAGTTTGACCAAGAATGACATTAAAGAAAAAGGCAATTTTCATATCTAATGAACAAAAACCTCTTAAAACATACTGTACCTAATGGTTCCTGAAGGACAGGCAGGATTATGGGGCAACAGGTTAAACCAGTTAAAATAACAATGCTGGATAAATGTCTCGTGTGATAAGGCTGCTAGACTGAGGCCAGAGGACAAGAGAGAGTCAAACATTTTTCCTAGAGTAGGATTTTTTTTTAAAAAACTGATTTTCAATATTTAGTTTATTTTGGCAAACTCGGTTTCTGGACCTTTGTTGTGTGGCAGGTCTGTTCCGAATAGAAACAAGACTGGTTATTTCAACAGTGATTGGTATTAGTGAAAGCTAAATTTGTCTCAGTTTTCTGTTTAAAAATATCTGTGATTTTGGGGCCAAGCCAACAGATGGCATGAGTCATCTGTGCATCAGCATGTAAAGCATAAAAGGTACATAAGGTACGGAGCCGCCGTTTACAGTTCTGCAATTTAAAGTCAGAGGGTTAAATATTGAGTTTCAATCAGAACTGTTTTATCGCTATATTGTATTTACAACACACAGCCACGAGAAAACCAACCTGTCTCTTCTCAGTCCTTCTTTCAGTTCCTCTGGTTGTACATTTTTTATACCACGCCTTACAATTCTCGAAAATATATTTATATCTATTTTCCTCTCTTACTAAACACGCTGTCAATTGAAAATGCCACGCTGAGCACGGCCTCAAGACCAGATCTACAAGCAAGTAATCGCTCCAAAAGGTGTTGCATGTGCAAAACCAATACTCATATACGTCATCTTGCAACATTCACATGTGTATGCATCTTTAGGGCCTATAGTGGAGGCAGGCATCCAGCAAAATAAGTCCCATATTGTCCTGAGCGTAAACACACAAAGTAAGTAATACCACAGCGGATCGAGGGGCTGAGTCGCTGTACCATCGCCAGGCTGTGTAACTAAATAGGTCCCCGAGCTAAAATATTTACCAGCTTCAATCCAGCTGGAGTCCAGGGCCAAAACTCCACATCAAAGATTCAACTAATCACATTGAGCGGCACGCTGGCCTGAGATCTGTGCTTCAGTAACTCTTAGGAGGCCGTTTGCCCGGGAGAACATTATAAATCACAACTGCCTGATTAACTAATAAGCTTTTAATGAGGATGTTAATTAAATGTGGTGTACAGATCTCAGCTAATGAATGCAACCTGTTGAAGAAACACATGGAGGTTTTTTTTGGGGTTTTTTGGGGGGGGGGGTCTTCATGCATTTGCTATGTTCTAGCCATCTATTTAGAAAAAAAACATCCATCTTTGGTAAGACAAAACAAGAAAAATCAAGACATCGCCTCTGACTCTTCTCATTGTAAGTTCTCTGTAATGGATTAGTAATAGTGAATAGATTCATTTTTTATTAAAATAATCAATAGTTTCTGACGTGTTTGTGTAAATTCTCAGTCATCCAGGTTGAGGTCGTTAGTGCTTTAGTTGAAGGCATCTGGGCTTCTTTCTGGTTAGAGAAGCCCAGATGCCTTCGACTAAAGCACTTAAGACTTAAATCTGAGGCAACTTCCTTTTTCTAAATTTAAAATTGCATAATTTTCATCCAATGTGATGTAAATTCATTGACTGTGTGTGTGTGTGTGTGTGTGCCCCGACTGAAGCGAAGCAACAATAGCACCAGAGCTGAGCTAAGTCCTGCCCTAATTTCTTCTCCAAGCTGTGTCACAGCTAGAGGGAGACCCCCCAACCCCCCTCTGTGCTGTCACACACACACACACACTTCTCTCCTCTTTGTGACTATGTGACGTATGCAGAGGAATGCCTTCTGACAGTGACATCCCCCCATCCCCATCATATCTCCATCCTTTCCTCCCTCTTCTTCTCTGCACAACCTAAACTGCTCCGCTCAAAGCTCCTCCACAGGCGGGTAGAAATTAAGGCCATGTCGGCTTTTAAACGCCGCTGTGAGAGAGACCGACAGCCCCCAGCTCCGCTGTCTCTCATTGCGCACTGCTTTTCTCTTTCTTTGGCCCCTCAGTGCAGAATCTCTCTTCATTGTGGACCTTTTTAAAAAGGAAAGTTCACTCCCTCTGTCAGCCATAATTAAGAATTAGTTCTGGTTTGCTGTGCGTTTTTTGTGTGACTCCCATCTATCAGGACAGTTGACAGCTGAGCCACAGAATGACTGCTATTACCTTTCTTATTACTCAATAACGGCACAATGGGTGGCTGCAGGAAAACAAAGGCAGGAGGTAGAGAGAGAGGCACGGATTGCAACAGTGCGCGGGCCGCCGCAGGGAAATCCCACTTCTCCTTCTGTGGGAGGTTTTGGACACGAGTCCTCGTAACCAGTGGCTTGTTTGCGAGGTTGCTTGTGGAAGCTGAAGCTTAAATCTGAAGCCAGAGTAAACGGCTGAAAGCAAGGCCATTATCAAGACGGCGCTAATGGGGGGGAAGGTTGTTTTTACCACATGCCTGAACGATGCGTGTTTTTAGGGTCAAGTCGTACTGTAAATTTTAGCAATGGCTCCTGTAGAGCCATTTCCATTTTGGGCTGTGACGTCTAAAGGCATTGCTTTATTGGCTAAATATGGACAGCCACAGTATATACTGCTAAAATAACATTTTGTCCACAGAAAGGGAAGGAGAAAGAGTCTCCCTCTGTGTTCCTACAAAATTTGACTTTTCCATTCATTTAGAAAACGTCTTGTTGGGTATAAAACCGAGTCAGAACTAACATGTGAGTAGTTCTACAAAGAGCATGACTTTTAACATCTTTTCAATTTAGGGTTATAGTCCAAAGATGATATCATGGTTCTGGATATCTTCTTGGGTCATCTGTCATCCATTTGCTGCTCTCTTTTCTCAGATTTCCACTGGTGGACGATATGCTTTTGTCACATTTCAATTGCATCATGACACTTCCATCCCAATTCAATTTGTGTTGTGATTTATTGCCATTCAGCAGTAATGGCTATTGCGATTTTCTTTTCCTTCTTAAAGAAAATCAAACACTTCCAGAGGCAATACATTGAAAGTCATGAAAATATACCTATAAGTATTGAGATTCTGTGGAGAAAACCCGTCTCGTAAAAATCACAAAATCAATTTTTCCCCACCGTACTGTCTACATCTATCAGCGCACAGTGCATCTGTATCTGATCTAGATAGAGACAGAGATGACTTTATTAATATCCATAGCGAAATTAATTTGTCACAGCATAGCAAAGATGATCAAATACAGTCCCAATAGGACATTTAAAAGTAGAAATTAAAAAGTAGAAAAATATGGACAGTATAGACAGTTGTAAAAATCTAACAGTATATGCAGAAGTTGTGCAGAGTTTAGTGCAGGTAGGAGGAGGTGAATGATTTCTACTGGGTAAAGAGTCTAGTGTCTATTAACAGAGGTGTTGAAAAGTCTGATTGCACTGGGGAGGAACAACATCCTGTAGCAGCGGATTCGGATCATTCTGCTGCTGAAGCTGCTCCTCAGAATGTTCACGATTTCTGCTGTCAGTTAGCACCAAGGTCAGAAAACAGTCCGACTGCTCACTCTACCATACAGTTTATACATAATTAATGGGACAGCCAATGTGTGATTGCTGCTGGTAGCCGATGTCTTCCAACTCATTGCAGACAATGAGCTGATGCTGTTATCGTTCTCTTATTGTGACGACACGGACGGACGCAGGAAGACAATGCCTCTTATAAATGTCGGCATTTTTCCAGCAAAATGAAGCTAGAAAAATTACTTGAAAAAACTCTTTGTGGTAACCCTACTACATTAGGACCTGGGACTAATTCATCTACAAGGCCAAATGCAAGTTTGTGCCAAATTTGACAAAAGCGAAATGCATTGTTGAGATATTGTGCTGAGGGTCAACATGGCTTTGACCTTTGCCAAGCTGCAAAGGTTTGGGGTCTAATGATCCAAGCCTTGGTGGCTTTGATCAGAGTGTTTTGATGTTCGCAAGTGTGGCTCACATGAGGTTGCAGTGACCTTGACCTCTGACCTATGATCCCCAAAAATCTAATCAGTTCATCCTTGAGTCAGAGTGGACATTTGTGGACACTGAAGAATACCCCCCAGAAAGTTCTTGAGATATCACATTCACAAGAATGGCGGGGATGGGCGGATGGTGCGTTATTTTATTGGGATAACACCAATGTTTCAATTCAAAAGACCCTATCAGCCAATTCCGATGCCAAAGCTAATGGATTGATGGACGGTTGGTCGATAGGGCAGCTAAATGAAGCGCAGAATGTGCAGATCAGAGGACTCCAGCTGCACAACGAGCTGTGTTCTCTCAGCTTTCAGACTTCCTGGCCCTAGAACTCCGTTTAATGGTTAAGGAAAGCATATGACGTATGAAACTATACGACGTTCAATGATGAGTAAGGTTGAGAGATACTGCATGTAAGGACTAAGATGACTCTCAGACTAAAATACCCCTCACAGCAGGGTCAGAACAGAAGACACTGACCTCATTAAGAGAAACTAGTCCGTGACAAGGCAACTCAGATGTAAAGCTACAGGTTCTATTATTGTTTCATTACTAAAACATTCATTGATATATTTACTCTTTGAAAAGGTCCAAAAAAAAAAAAAAAAGGCTAATAAACGCAATTAGACAAATGAAATGTAGGATATTTATAACTCATGGTATTTGATAGTGATAATATTTTGCAAAATGAATAATAAAATGTATTTTTGAGTACCAGGAGTCATTCTACACACTTCCTTATTTCGCATCTGCAAATGTACATGGTGAGGATGATGATATGTTAAAATTTTTTTACACATGCAGCTGAAAACATGGCAACATCAAGTGCCGCGTCACATTAACCGTCGAAAATCGAAGTTTCTCAGCACAGCGCTAGCGAACCATGTTGTTAATTTGGGTTTGTTTGATTGATTGAGCTTTCACATGTTCAAGGTGGAGCAGAGAGCCCAACGTTTATACAGGCTCCAAAATACCAAGCCGGCGCACATCTGCCCTTAAATGACATCTGGCTGACACATTCTTAAACCCACACAAGTTTGTGTCTGTCAGCATTTGTGTAATTTTTTAAAAGCACTTTGTGCCGTTTGAAGTATAGACTGAAACAGAGATTGTGTGATCATCCCCTGTGATATCCTGTGATATCCTGTAATGCCTTACAGTGTCCCCCCCTATTTTTGTTGACAAGGGTAAACATCTGTCTGTGGCTCTATTTATGATGAATGATGATGACGATGATGCATGAAGGAAGTCCAATTACAGTATCGCACATATGAGCGCTGCCATGTTATGCTGGTGATGTCATTCATCAGCTGTGGGGCCTTTACATCGAGTCCCCGCCCATCGCCTGCCAGACTCCGACTACATTCACACCACTCCAGCATTTTAGGGCCCCCAAAACGCTGCACAATGTGTTTCGGCTTGGAAACTCTCGGGGTTGGGTACGCTGACACCTTTGAAAAACTAGGATCTTTCAGGTCAGGTCTTATCGATCATGGTGCAAAGAAATCTCTGGTTTTGCTTTTAGCCATTGCAGCTCTTCCTCCGCGGTTTTGTCCGCAAATAAAGCAACCAACTCTGCACCCCCCGTTTACATCCGCACACGAATGAATGGTCAGGTGACAGAAGTCATGTCAATTTCATTTCATGTGCCCACATCATATTTATTAAAAGTGAGGGAGAGGAATTTATCATCTATCCTGCAGCCCGCCACAAGGGGTTGATCAGTGTGGTTCGGCTTCACATTTGAGAGGCTCTCATCACTTTATACCGTCAAGTATCAGAATCAGCTTATATGCCGATATCGACCAATATTGGAAAAAAAAAATTGGTTTTAAAGAACACAGCGCAGGAAAAGAGGCTTGGGATGATTTAGAATTATGGAATTTCCAGTAAAGGTTACTGTTTCAGTGCACTGCTACATTTAAGACAACAGAAGTTAGTTGTTAATCTCTAAAATAGTCTGCCTTCGGTGCATGTCTTGGTTGCAAATATTTGATGAACTCACTCGAGGGCTTATTGCAAGAAACGAAATGAAAACAATGTGCATATATCAACCGAAATATTGTTATCGGAACTTTTTTGTTATCGGAATATTCACATCAGTCTTGGTCAGGCTCTATCTATTACAACCAGACATGAAGGGACACAGCAACTGTAAAACGCTGTAACTACCGAGCCCATTCCATCCCCTCACAGATACACTACGCCGACAGAGACACAGCAGCAGGCTTCAGCACGTTTACAGCAGCGCTGGTGACGCGTCCGTGTCTCTTTGAGCTGTAACACGCACAAAGTCGACTAAAAACCCACGTGAAAGCCGTCAGGAGACGCTGGGCCCCTCATCTCCAGCAGCGATTAGTAGCTCAGGAAACGTAGGGGGTTCCCAGGACAGTTCTGAGCAGGGGGGGGGGGGGGGGAGGGGGGGGGAAATAGAAACACTTTACGGTGTGTCAGGCTGCAACGCTGTGTGCCACATGTATAAAAAGATTAACTGGGAGCATTTGCTGACTGGCTCTTTGCCGGGCAGCACCGTGCCACAATGGCACAGAGCAAGCAAAGGGGACTCCCACTGAGGCCGCGCCGCTCGGTTTCTAGACCTCACCGACGGACAAAAGCAGAATTGTCTTTGTGGCTGAAGCGTCAGCTGACAGAGCTTTGATGTGGCAGAGGACTGAGCTGGTTTGTTGTTGAAAACGGCGCAGAAAGTTCAGGTGAAATGACAGGCACCGCGGTCCTGGACTCTCCAGGGTTCGACAGGGAGATTATAAACCAAACCACAACAATAACTGCAGGGTGTGTGTGTGTGTGTGTGTGTGTGTGTGTGTACAGTGATGCACTATGTGAGAGTGATGGCCAGTTGTCAATGAGCTGCAAATGCTCATTGCGAGCCTAAAAAGTTGGGATCTCAACTCTGAACCTCGACATTTGATGCTGTAAAGAACTACGGCAGTGAGGCTGCTTTTGTCTGCAGGCATTTCCAAAAAAAAAAATCAGCTTTCAATCACATTATTTGTAATCATTGTGGGAGCCTCATCATAATGTCAGACATCCTGCACAGAGCGACAGCCCTTTATTTCAACTTTCACTCTTTAGACATACATTATTACTGTTCTCATAGATATGAGCTCACCCCGATTCACTTTTGTCCTGGAAATATTCTAAAACAAGTACATTCTCTCCAGGAGAACAAGGAGAACAAGCAAGCAGCGAAAGAGCTCGGCTGTAGATCTCATGCACGTTGGCTCACAGATCAAACGTGCGGCTTTCCTCCTCTTGGACTCTGAAGCAGGAGGATAAAACCCCGCATCGACGCGCGCGCTGCTGATTACACGGCTCACTGCGCACCCGCATCCTCGCCTCTTAACACACACACACACACACACACACACACACGGGAGCCACCGGGATGGGACTTGCAGAGAACTCCGCATCCCTCTGGCTCCAAACAAATGGACGGAGTGGAAACGTGACAACAAGCGCACCTCTCTACTTACATTTGAGGGCCTGGACGAGCGCCTTCCCGTCTTTGATCAGCTCCTTGATGAACTTGTTGGTCTTGTCCAGCTCCAGCTCGTGGAACTTGAGTCTCTCCCGGAACTGGGGGCTGTCCAGGTAGCAGTCACTGAACTCCAGGGCAGGTAGTCCCATCGTGTCTCACCCCGGCAGCTGCAGCGGCGCTCGGCCTGCTTAGAAGCTCCGGAGAGGAGGAGGAGGAGGAGGAGGGTCCGCGCTTCTTCTAGTGCTGCTGGAAATGATGGGAAGCCCGGTTACGGCGCGTAAAGAGCGGGGCCGACGCGCACGCGAGAGGAATGCCTACCTACGTCACGCTGCTGCTCCTTCATTTAAGAGGAGGTCCACCCGGAGAGCGGAGGAGCCATCCACTTCGCTCCGAGCGGCGGATTACAGGCGGACACTTGCTGCGGCGAACCGGCGCGGCGTTCCTCTCCACCAGGCCATCCCGGGCCGGACAGAGTCGAAGCAGGGGCCGAGGAGGGAGCGAGGGACGCGGGAGAAAACAAAACTAGCCGCCGTGATTGCGGCGTCCTCCCCTGGGCGCTTTTAAACGCAGCGTTTCTACCCAGAAGCGGCTCCGCGCGGTCCTGCGGCCTCCAATCAACCTCCCCGGACGCGGATGATCCCCTGACTGACGGCTCTCTGGACCAATCAGAGGGAGGGGGCGGGGCGTGGTGGAGAGAAGTATTAAAAAGAAGAGGTCTCCCTCCCTCCCTCCCTCTTGAAGCTAATCAGTCCTCCTAAACTCTGTACTGGAGCTCTGCAAACGCATGTGTTTAAGTTTTAGACCTTCACTAAAAGGCCACTGCCCAAAGCTTTTTTAATCTGCATCTGTAGTAAGTCAAAACTCCACTATGCTCAAATTACGCCCACATGTGCCACTCTTTAATATATATAGTGTATAAAGGAGCAATGGTTAGCTTGGTGTCATAAATGTATTTACTGCAATTTTTGGATATTGGTCCGTCCAAAACAAATACTTGCTTGCATACATGTAAAACAACCAGTTCAAACATTTTCTGCGCGCCTTCATCCCGAGTGAAGACTTTCTCAGTGTCATGTTCTTCTCAGCGTAGACGATCTTTGCACGTGAAGCGGGCTGGGACGCTGATGTCACTTGGACCAGCGCGGGTAACTTCTGTCCGCCGAGGAGAATCTGGCTTGGATTAAAACCGTCACCCTCTGGCGCCCCCTGTTGGCGCTGTCCTGCACCGCAAAAGACTTTTATTCATTCTTTTTTTTTTTCATTAATTTACTTTAACTCTAAAACTATTGTAGCTCATATTTAAGTGAAAAATCCGCTTCACACCGGTTTATTCCAGTCACTGCCACACTTCCCTTATAATCAAATGCTGGCATTTGGATATATGGCCCGCCTATTTTTGCAGGGCATGCATGGCGCAGTTTGTGCGTGCATGGTTATTGTGTGAAAAAAATCAAAAACATGTAGCCGCAGTTTCCTCTTGCACGTCGCCTTCTCATTTCTCCGTCTGTCACAGTGCAGTGCACAGGAAGTCCAGGCCTGCTGTTTGTGTATGAATTCTAAGACTCTGGAGGCTAATTTAAGACCAAGCATGAACCACTTTGTAGGCAGGTACGTGTGGGAAACACAGAATCTTGCAAAACTCACCACACCACTCACCGCTCCCTTTATAAATAGGAATGCAACGAGTGACGGTTGGTCTTGAAAACAATCACTGATAACAATAAAATATGGCAATGTGTCGCAACTTGAATTAGCTTTTTTTATGTTGTGTTTTCATCCATAAGGCACCATTACAGAAGAATGACTTTTAAATGATTTTAGCTAAATGTCCTACAATGCATGTTTTGCAATCCATTGAAACACACGTCAAATTTGCTGTATGTTTACCCGTGAAACATTATCAGTCTCTGGATGGGGTCATTAGGTCGTCCATTCACGCCAGCACCACTGAACGCAATCAGCATCAGCGCTATGTTACTTAGATTTTTTTATGGTTCCTCAATACTTTATCCTTAACAGAGGAAGCTTCCTCTTGAGTGAGCGGTAATGTGATTACGGACATGACAGCAAAACACTCTTTGCGTACACAAATGCCTTCACAATTCCAATATCCTCCTCAAGATTTAACTGAAGTCATCTTGAAAAAAGGTCCTGCAGCTCACTGCAGTTTGTTCGGTGTATCATCAACGTTATTTATAAATCTGTGCATGCATGGTCTTCATTTTTTAAGCAAGTCCTTTGGATTTTACACTGGTATTTACATGGGAAACAGACAAAAAGAATTGATCTGTGAGCCACTGCTGAGCCTCTTCATTGAGAAGTTTGTTAATTAAGAGTCACTTGTCTGAGTATTTTCAAACAACACAGGAAGCATCCTGACCAGATGCCCGAACCACTTCAGCTGGTCCTCTCAAGGCGGAAGAGTACTTGAGTTCTACTCGGATCCACCCGGTTGTCTGAGCTCCTCACCCTATCCCTAATTTATTTTGTCCCCTTGAATTCGTGATCTCATTCTTTCAGTCACTACCCAGAGCTCATGACCATGTGTTAAGGGTTGGAACGTAGGCTGATCGGTAAACTGAGAGTTCACTGGAGGTCACTGTTCAATGAAGCCAACCGGACAACGCCAGTCGAGTCCACCGATCTGGACCCCCCTCGGCACTTGGCTGCGCGTTTCAATTCAGTCCATAAAAATAATGAACAGAACCGGTGATGAAGGGGCAGCCCTGGCGGAGATCAACCCTGACTGGGAACGAGTCTGACCTGACTTAGACTGCCAGCAATGCCAACCAAGCTCTGGCCCCGACAATACAGAGATCGAATGGCGGAGTTGGGAGTTGAAGACCATCCTGACAGGGTCCTCAGCCAGACGTTCCCAGCAGACCTTCACATTATGCTGGGGCCCTTCCGGTCTGTCTGGCATCCTCCCCCACCACCTGGTCCAACTCAGCTCCAGGTGGTGATCAGTTGACAGCTCTGCTCCTCTCTTCACCTGAGTGTCCGACACACACGGCTGGACACATACGGCACATTAGTAAAACCACACCTGCTCCCCTCTTCTCACCTGGAACAACTCCAGCAAAGTCCAACCCCTCTCAAGAAGCCTGGTTCCAGAAGCCCAGCTGTGCGTTGAGGGGAAGCCAACTACATTCAGCCGGTATCTTTCAACCTCCCGCACAAGCTCAGGTCCCTTCCCCATCCCAGTAAACAGCTTCAGCAACTAGGGAGCAGACTGCCAAGGCCCCTGGCTCAGGGGCCTGTGACTATCATCTGTTCCACATAGCAACGGACCCCTATGGCTCCTCCTGTGGCTGGTGGGCCCACAGGAGGAAGGATCTATTGTCCCTTTCGGGCTGAACCCGACCGGACCCCATTAGCAAAGGCCTAGCCACCAGGCACTCACCTACGGACCCTTTTTCCCAGGCCTGGTTACAGGGCGGGGTCCCGGTGCCTCTACGGGCAGGGTGCACAAGTCCTTGGTATCCATTATCACAGGAGTCTTTTTGAACCGCGCTTTCTCTGGCCCCTCACCTGGGACCAGTTTGGCTTGGGTGACCCTACCAGGGGCAAACAACACGGACAACATAGCTCCTGGGATCACTCAGGCACCCAACCCTCTCCACCCCGGTGAGGTGGAGGTTCATGGCGGGGAACTTCCTTTATTTCACAAAATTTATTATTACTCTTTTTGCTCGTTTGTTTGTTTCGGTCGGGATCATTGATGTCACCTGAAGTAAAAAACTGTCATTTTAACCCATTTAGATCACATCCTCCATCATACTGCCGTGTCTTCAACTATATATGAACAAAAGACAAAAAAACTTTTTTTTTAATCGTAAATATATTTGATATCGTTTTCCTCCGATAAAACCACGTCACGTGCAATTACATCACAATGTATGAGTCAGTTTCAACCATGCCATGTAGAATATTTTATAAATCTATATAACACAGGCGAATGTATACTTTTAGCATAATTCCTGGAAACTTTTTATATTTTACATGTCAAACTCAGGTCCCGGGGGCCACAAATGTATCGGGCCCATCTATCCTAACTAGACCATCGGTACACAGCACACACATTTATGGCTGAATCTTTGCCCACTTTCACCAGATTTGAAATATTTTCATTAAAATGTTGTCATTTTGCATGATGATGTTGGCAGCAAAAAACAGAAATCATTGCACATTTTCATGAAATAAATGTTAGTTTTCTGGCTGTTTTTGATTGCCTGTGATGAAGAAGGCATTAAAAAAAAAATCTCTGAAGAATTTGTCACAATACAAAAATATGGACAACTTAGGTTGGTTCCTCAATAAGTGTGGACCCCGTTTGACCCTCCACGTCGACCTACTTATTAATATTTGCCCCCTCTGTGACTGAGTATTAAGTTAATGTAAAATTGACTTTAACTTATTACCAACAGCAACAAAGCAGGTGTATGCTGCCATCTCCTGGTGAATAGAGGCATAACAAGACATCTTGCTGGGGCTGAGCAGGTGAGGAGGAAGTAGGTCGAACTCATTCTGGGGGTTTCACGCCTCACGATGCGGTCTGAGCATCTGTAAAATGCAGGAATCGTTCATCAGAATGAGACCCGGATGTCACACAGCCTGCACATGTCTGCTGTCTGTGGTCATCCACGTGCAAACAGAGAGGCCTGCAGCAGAGCTTCTGCGTGTCTCCTCTAAAATGTGTTTAATGGAAGAATGTGATGGAATAACGAGGCTCTTCTTTACACTGATGCCCTTTCTCTCCTGGTCAGCAGGTGTTTGGATGTGACTCTTGTGTGTAAGATGTGACGGAGGGCCAGTGTTCGCTCCTGTTGGGGCCCCTCTGGCAGCACCTGAGAGGCTAAAACAAACCGATGCTGCCATTCTGTGATATTTATTCTGGGAACTGAAGTCCTCCTCCTTTGTGTCTTGTGTGAATGTTTGTATTGTGTGTCAGTCGGACAGGATGCAGAGGCCCAGACGCTTACGGAACTGCATCCCTGTCTCCTGGAGCGATGATGTAAGCTGCCTAAAATGAGCCTCCTGGCGTTGTTTGGAGGGTTGGGAGGTGTTGGGAGGTGTTGAGGAGGTGTTTGGGAGGTGCAGACAGATGCAGACAGGCAGGCTGAGGGTGGAGAGGCTGGCTCCACACGGTCATGTGACGCACGTCACATGCCAGGAAACAAAGCGAATGCTCTTTTTTTCCTGTTAATTTTATTTTTAGTTAATTATAGTCAGTTTGGCTTGTTTTTCCATCCTTGAGTCAACATTTTCCACCGACACTCCAAACGCTCTTTTGACGTCACACATCTTCAATATTCCAAATTCTTCATTCACAAACAAACAAAAAAATCTCCAAATGTTCTTCTGAATTTATTTCTTCTTTTTCTCTCTCTGTCATCTGGATCTAAATCCCCTGCTTAAGGCAATTCAATTAATCAACAACAAAACACAAAATGAGCTTCTAAAACACCCTTCATTCAGAAAACCTCCATCTAAAGAATAATTCGTGTGCTTTGTTTGTTTGTTTTCCTATTGTTTATCATCAGTATTTTCCTCTGTAACTGGTTGAATCCCTCCTGTTTGTGTGCTCTCACCTTGATTACCTGAATGTGTTTTATATACAGTATATATATGTGTATGTATGTATATACTGTGTATATTTATCCTTTAATTTTCCTTTGTTTTGGGGGAAAAACTGGCCTCACATTCCTCCATCGCCTCCCTCCCCTCCGCAGCACGTGCTAGTTGGGTTCTCTGACCTGGATGCGGTTTTCAGGGACAGTCCAGATTCTGGTCCCTCTCTGCGGGGGGTCACAATTTAAGGGCCAGCACAGACACGGAGTTAAAACCCCAGAAAATGCTCCTTGACTGTGTTTGTTTGTTTGTTTGTTTGTTTGGGCTCCAGGTGAGAGTTACATCAATGCCACCTGGAAGCCGCCTCCGTTGGAAACAGCTGGGTCGTGCGGCTCCGCAGGGCCCCCATCCGGATCCGAGTCGCA
>KV751332.1:12238002-12266075 GCA_001698575.1 Mola mola | reverse complement strand
ATTTTTTTTTTAATTTTATCATCATTTTATTTTCGTTTTCTTATGAATCCTTTTCATGGGCGGTTCTCAAATCTCACCTACATACCTGCTTACAGTAGAAACCAAAGTTCAAGCCAAAAATGAGCAGTTTTAAACATTGTTTAACGCATTTTTAGCCGTTGCGTTGATCTTGTGCGTCGTCCTGGTTTTGTTGGGTCGTGTCAAAGTAGCAGAATTAAACGCAGACACCAGATGAGATGAGACTCAACTGGTTCCAACTCCAGGAAAGAGGATTTCACTGTTATGTTGACATTAGAAAGTGTTTGGTGTTTGCTCTGTTCCGAGATCAATAGGTAACCTGCGTGTATCCTCCTAGACTGGACTCACCCTCCACAAGTGAGAGGACACAAATGCAACCGCGAGGCCGCTGATAAGAGACGGCCTTTAAGTGCTGCAATGCAGTCAACGCAGGTCTGGTCCTTCATGTTTTCTTTTTGCTGCTCCACCATCGCATGATCTCATTTAAACTGTTATTTTCAGGAATTCCTAACATGATCGCCATCATTAGTGAACTGTAAGCAATTAATCCTGCAATATTGAATTTTTGGCCGCTAGGGGACAAGAGGGTCGAGCCGTAAAATCAACACGGACATATTATCACTTTCGATAAGGTGAACGTTTGAGGAAACATTTATTAACCCTTCTGGCCGACCCCGAACACAGTTAGCATTCGTTTCTCTGAACAGTAAAACAAAGAGCTGAAGGTCAATGAAGTGCCTTTTTTATGATTGCTTATTTTAAAAATACAGTTTTTCAGTCAAGTCCTCTGACACGCGCCTTGACATGACAACATAAACCTTAATAATGCAGAAATCATTTAAGAATCACTTTGTCCAAGCAGCTTTTGCAGCCGGTCGGCAACAGACCCGCTCCTCCTCCTCCTCCTCCTCCTCCTCCTCCTCCTCCTCCTCCTCCTTCTTCTTCTCTCCATTTGGCTCATTGAAAAACACAAACTACTTGCTGCTCACATATACACAAACACATTCCCTGCCATGGCCCAAGGCACACAGTGTACAGTTACACACATCCCCAGGAAGCGGAGGTATGACATCACCTTATCATCTCCTCTGGGCCCATGGGAAGACCGGAGGGTGGGGGGGGACGGCGAGAGGAAGAAAGAGAGAGGGAGGGAGGAAGGGGGATGGAGAGACAACAGAAGAGAGAGAGAGAGAGAAAACACAGTACGGCAAAATACGATTTCTACTGGGTTTTTCTTCCTCTTGCCGCTATCAAAGCTGTTTCTGTCAGTCACACGGATGCACAAATGTGAGTTTGCAAGGCTCACTTTATGGCATGAGTTCAAAACGGAGAGCGCTGAAAACAATCGCTGCCGTCAGTGTGATAATCCCAGTCATGCACACTCTGAAAAGAGGTCAGGTTGAGGAAATAAACAGTGTGCTGGGTTTTATTACTCACACATGACCAAGAATCCCTGGTAATCAGGACTGACAGTACCCTGGGATCCAGTGTTTGTCTCTCTGATAACAAGTGTTTCATATGGTGATACATTATCTTGAGTACATTTTGCCATCACTACCAAAGAAAACACCGTTGATACACAAATCAGTCCATTAGAGCTGTATCAGGAATATACTGAATTCATAGAAAAAAGCTCAGGAAAATTGCTTTTGACTCAATTACTGTAATAAGTTTCAGTGGCCTCGGGACTCTGTGTCTACTTTTTGCAGATGACATGGCCCTTCTGGCTCTGTCAAACAGTGACCTCCAGCTTGCACTGGGACCTTTTGCAGGTTAGTGCGAAGCGGCTGGAAGGAGGATGAGCATCTGAAATGAGACGGTACCGGAGAAGAACGTGAACCCTGACGAGAGCGAGAGATTATGACGTGTTGTCCCTGTTACATGGACGACAAGCGGACTCGATTTTATTCCCAAATGTGTGCTGTTTGTTTTCCATCCCTTAGCCCCTGATGCATTGTCCTTTTGTACGCTTCCCATCATTGGTCTACAGCTACAGTTAGGTCCACACCAGAGAACCAATGAGTACGTGCCCAAACAAACCAGGCTGTAGGAAAAAATACACCAGAGTTCATTTGAAGCGGACCAAAATTTCCCTGCAGACTGTTGCATTGTAGTGGGATGATCATTGTTGTTCACTTCAGTGATGTCAGTGGTTAATTTTGTGGCCGGTCAGTGTAAATGTAGACAGTAGATCAGAGAACAAGCTGCAAGAGTCTCATGTTCACACCTGGTGTTTCTCTTCTTATAGAAGCGGTCCGACATAAGTAGCATGACATCATATAATGGCAATAGAGTGTATCCTGAAACCCTAACAGCAAGAAAAGGAAACAATGGAGGACATCCAGCACTTTGTGTGCTTCCTTCTCGGCATGTGGCTGTTTATCAAACAAATCAGCGGGCTGCAGTGGGTCTAACCGCCCCCTTTATGTAACGGTTTAGCTCTGGTTGATACCACAAGCAAAGGGTGACAAAACTGGCACAGTAGGGTTCACTATTTAAGGGTAACATGAACAGATCTTGACAATGGAAATGCATAAAAAATGGTGGTGCCTTTAAAAGCACCCCAGGGTAGGTAGGTGGACCTATTAAAACATCCTATTAGTGCTACTCTGCTAGATAGACATCCATGTCTCCTAACAACAGCAGCAAAAAAGAAAACCCCAAAAAACAAAAGAAAACTATAAATGGATTATAATGTATTATAAAAGCAGTAATTTTATTATCAAATTGTAAGCTTATATACATTAAAGAAAGAAACAAAAACCATTATTACATTTGGACACTGCAAGGTAGGTCCATCACCGAAAGATAACGCTATTATTCAGGTCTCATATTGACTGAGACATGTGATCCAATTAGTGGGAAAAGAACCAAAAACACACACAGGCACACACGCACACACACACACAGGCACACACACAGGGCATCACAATGTGGTTCTATAAATGGCTCCAAGTCTATTTATAGATTAATGGATGGATGGATGTGTAGCTGTAAGGCCTGTCAATGTCACAAAAGCTAAACGACCTAACAAGATTCAGTGCTGTCGCGCTAAAGGACAACGGCGTCCATCTTTAACTTACTGCATCCCATTCATTCAGCTTTGGTTTTTTTCATGCTTGTGTGGGAGTTCAGCCGTTGGAGTTTGTGTCCACACTCATGCATGCATTTATGTGTGTGTGTGTGTGTGTGTGTGTGCGTGTGTGTGCGTGTGTGTCTGTTTTACTAAATATAGCTTTGTTTCCCTGGTAACACCTGAGGATCATACGAACACCTTTAGCACATCATCTTCCCTGAACATTTCTGTCAATGAAAACGTAATCGGTCGGAGCCCGTTCGGCAAATACTCACCTGCCCTTGTAAATATTTCAAACACACATTACTTTCCTCCATTCCTCCTTCCCCTTTTACACACACCAGGTGACACACACACACACACACACACACACACACGCACACACAGAAACTCCTATCCACCTCCCAACATGCATTTGTGATCACATAAAGTCAGATACGCTCCGGAGGGGTTGCATGGAAAAGAGATCCATTATTTTAGCTTCTGCCTGCCGCCTTTGTGTGCAGCTCAGCAGCTGAAAGGGAGCGATCAGCCAACCATAACAATCCATAATGGCTTTTCTGCCTCATCCACAAGTCTAGAAGCGTGCCTCCGGTCAGGGCTATCCCCATGCTCCCCTCCCTCCCGCTCCACGTCCCCCTGGCTCCAGCCTCTGCCACTCCTGATGTCTGTGAGTGTGTGTGTGTTCGGGTATTCAGGGCCGTGGCTGTGACTGTGACAGCGGAAGACCCCATTGAAAAGGAGTGGAGTCAGCCAGTGCAACCGGGGGCCCCTGAGCCTGTCTGATCACGCAACAACAGGGGCACCAGGCTGCAGAGCCAGCTGGTCGGATATTCTGAGGATCAGCCTGGACTTTGGGACAGAAAGTCTCCTTGTAGCCTCAAAACCAATAAAATGTAAAATAAAACCGCAAAGGTTCATTCGTGAAACGACATCCTGTTGAAATTTCTCCTCCCAACGTTTGCCAGAGTAGATCCGAATGTCATTCGCGCAACCACAAGACATGTTGTACTTTGAGTTACTGCGGCGTGCACGGAATCACTAGGGCCGAGTGGATCACAAAGGCCCTACTAAAAATGGAAAAATGCAACTGAGTATTATAAAAATATTATCCGGAGACTTTGAGAATAAAGTCATAAATTTGCGAGACCGGTCTCAAAATATTATGAGAATAAGAAAGCCATGATATTATAAGGAAAAACGTTGAGACATTATGAGAATAAATGTGTAAATTTACGAGAAAATAATATCATAATATTATGAAAAAATGTCCAAATATTATGACTATCAGAAGAACGATCCCCTGCGCCATAATGAGGGTGGTAGAGAACTTTGTGAAGTTGTACTTCAGTATATGTTTCACAAATGGGCTAATTTTTAATCTTTTGGTACATCAGCACCAAATTATCTTAACATTATCATTAATCTAATCTTTGTTTTCAGGCCCTCAGAACGCCATCGGTTGTGTAATGGAACAGCCAAAATGTTGTTTAGTGTTTAGTGTTTTCTGTTGAATACATTTCATGCAGACATCCCTTTCGATTACGCCAATGCAGGCTCAAAAAGTCCATCCACGCTGAAAAAGTCTCCTCTCTCTCAGCCTAATTGATCACAAAACACTGTCAACTTTAAACCTCATATCTGTTCCATCGTCATCCTCATCATCACGTCACCTCTTGTGGAGGTAGTACTCAAACATAGTGATTTGCAGGTAGAACAATTCTGATGCATGTAGTTTATATGACACTTCCTGAGTAACTGCTGACCATATGGCGCAAATTCCATCTGCACATCTGTGTGAGTCTGTGTGCCGCCGGAAATTTGTAGGCATGTGATTTAGGTGCATAAATCACACACACACACAGACAACGTGTACGAAAATGACATTTTTCGTGCGCGCACTGGAAACAAGCTATCATGCTACAACTTCAAAAAACATAAATTATAGAAGGTGCGCTTCCTTTCACAAACCTCTGCTTGAACGCCGGCAAAAACCACAAACCGCCTTCCGTGAAAGATTTACCTGATGCGAGCAAACGCCAAAATTCCTGCACTTTTACAACCGGCCAAAGATGGTGCGCGCCTGTGGCTTTTTTTAGGTTTCGCTTGGTATTTTTATGATGCACGCAGGTATGTCAGGAACCGTTCCAGCCCCCGTGACCCTGCACAAGGTAGCAGGTACACATAATGGATGGATTGAATGCCGCATTAGGGAATTTGGGCCTTTAAAAAAGGAAATGCCGTCGCCATCTTGATTGACGAGACAGAAAGTACATTACCTATAAACAATCAAAACACACGTGACTCATCGAGCCATAAATGGGGGCCAAAGAGATTAAAAATAGATAAGAATAATGACAGTATTGTAGTTAAATAAAAAATCGTGATGCCCAGTTGACTACAACAAACTTTGATAATCGGTTTTAATTAAGAGACAGGAAGCAATTACTTCCCTCGTCATCCTTAACCGCCAGCACGAAATCCCTCCATGAATTAACGGCCGTCTTTTCAGCAGCGTCAGTGTGAAGGCACCAGCGCTGGCTCCACAGTAAGTGCCTCCTCCTTCCCCTGCTCTCCACTGACCACTCCCAGGGGAACAGCATCCATTTTAGGGAGGAAAAGAGCAACGGAAGAAAGGCAACGTGATGGAGGAGGAGAAAAAGGACGGAGGGAATTAAGGTTATGTGTCAGGGTGGGTGAGGCGGCGAGCAGCGGAAGGGCTGAGAGAGTGAACATAAGAGGAGAGGAAAGGAGAGTGGACAGAGAAAAAGAGGGGGAAATCAAGTGGCCATCCGGTGATCGTTTTACAGGCTGAGGGGAAGTGTTCCAGGAGAGGGGATGGAGCCAGACAAATGGCAGAATGAGACCTAAGTGGGTGGCATCAGTGGCCCATTTCAGAGCTACCGGCCTTCATCAGTGTCACAGGTAAAACAACTTGTAAAGGCGAACTTCGACTTACACGCAATGACACAAAGAGAAATATCAGTCCCACAGAGAAGAGCTGAGCTTCCCATCGTTCACCTCTCAAAAAAAAAAACATGAATTTTTCACAGGATATGATTTATTAGAAGATATTTGAGCTTTGAGCAAGATTCTATTCAGATTTTATTCCCCGCTGTTTATTTTTCTTTGGTAGGTGCACAGCCGTCGCAGAGACGTCCGGAGCATTATGAAAGAAACATTTGTTTTGATTATTGCGTCTTTAATTTCTGGCTTCTCCTGTTTTTTTTTCGTTTTTCTGGCTCCAAACGTTAGCTTTAGCCTAGCATGGTTACGGCAACGGTCAAAGGAAGACAGAAGAAACTGTAAGAATGCCGGAATAAGCTGAGTTAAACGCCTGCTTAAGTAAACAGGCTTTGTTACTTTGTGATTAAAGAATGCCAACTCTGTTTCGGTTTTGAACCTTCTTAAATCTCTGGGGTAAGGGGACACATACTGTAACACGACATGTAGGACTCTCCTCACAGTCATCTATCACTCACTGCCTGGCTTCCTCCTAACTTATTTCCCCTCCTAAACCCCGGCTGATACCCAGAGTTGGAGGCAGGTGTTCCACTCTCACCTGGTGACTGGGTAAAATCCAAATCAGGCTCCTGTTGGCTTCTGTCGAGCTGTAAAACCAAGTCTTCCTTCCTTTTTCCTGCTATAAATCCTTCCCAGTAGCAGACAGTCCAGAATTGTGAAAAAGAGGGTTTAAAACGAACCACTACAAATATGTATGATGTCGTTTTTCCATCAACATCACACTATGTAATCAATATTTAATTGATAATCATGTTATCTAGTTCCACTTAAAGAAACAAAACTAATTTTCTGCAATTGTGCTAATGGGTTGTACTTGCACTTCAGTCAGATGCTTTTAAAGAGTTTTAATTTGACAAAATTAACGTTTGCCGTTCTGGCAGGTTTAGAAGAAAATGAAGGGAAGTCGCTACAAACTTATTTCCCCACGAGGATTAAAGTGGAGGCCTTATTTATTCTCAAAAATTGAGCAATTTCACCCAAGAACATTAAAAGAAAAAAAATGTCAGATAGATTATATGTGAGCCATAAATTGAAAGTCTAAAAATCTAAGACGTGTACAGCCTCCAAACCAATACCATTTGTAGATCTTACATAGGCACTCCGCCTAGATCTGAGTCTTTAAACGATTTTAAAATGTTATTACATACTTGCCTTCTAGGTAACAGAGCTCTGTATTGATTTTTATTGTACTGTTTTATGTTTTTCCAGCATTTGCACGCTGTGAAGCACTTTGTAACTTTGCTTTGGAAAAGTGCAGTTAAACTAAAATATTGCCTTATGGATAAATGAAAACTGGCCTGGCAGGCATTTGGTGCAACAGGAGCCCCGGCCTCATTATGATGCATCCTCTGGCGATCATGACTATCAGTAAGTATGTCTACATATGGTTTGCTGTAGAATAAATGGTGGACACACCAACTGATAGAGCAAATATGGCCATGTCATGAGCCTTGAAGTTTTGCCTGGTATTTCTGCTGCAACCCTGTAGCCGACTTCTAGAACCCAAAATAATCCTTCACAGTGATTAATGCTGCTTCTGTTTTTAATATGATTAAAGTTGTTGAGCAGAAACAGAACAAGAAACAAAAATCTGTCATGCCTTTTTTTCCTTTAGCAGGGTACACACCACAAAATAATGGAGCTGAATTTGGGCCAGATTCCCCCTCGTCCGACCAAAGTCAGCATTATTGGATGGTTCTAAAGATTATTTGGCAAGATTATCCTGTGGCACGATCAGGGACGCCCCGATGAGAAATCAATAATGTCCGACATGTTTAATATTTATGATCAAAAATCCTGTGGTGTTGGGGGGGGGGACGCCAAGGACAGCTGAGCCACGTACTCGGATTGTGGACGGTTACCTGGAGCTTGAGACCGAGAGATGTTGTATCGATGTGTGACGATGCACGACGCCATGTTTGTTTACTTTAAAGCTGCATCTGACTGCCTGAGATTTCGAGCTGTGACAGTTGAGACTGAAATCTTTCAGACCTTTAAGTTGCTGTGTCTCCAGACATCTACCATCCAGTGTGCAAGTATAGATCAATATTGCCGCACATCAACGTGAAGCGTCGAGCTTGAGGTGCTTTTTGAGCAGAGGAGAAATCTCGGGGTCCGTTCGAGAATTGAACGTTGTAAAATGAAAAATGAACCACATGCCTGTAAGCCAAAAGGCAGATGGCGAGGCGAAGGAGGTGAGTTTACATATGCAGTGCGAGAAGAATATGAGACAGATGGTCATTTGTCGACTAATCTCTCACCTAGCACCTTTTGAACATTTACACTCAGGCCAGACGTGGCCGACTAAAGACCCTACCAACTTTTCCACTCTTTTCACGTGCATGCGGTTCCCCACATCCCTTAAAATATATATATATTTTAATTCCATGTCACCACATATGATTATATTTCTTTACGCCATCAACGGATTTCATGCACCCAGGGGCGTTATAAACGTCAGAGACTTCTCCATGTAGTCAATATCTTATGCAGCTTTCCGCAGAGTTCGAAATCAGACGAAACCAAATGAGGTGTTATGATGATGAGAAAACTGAGGACCAGGTGTCCCCGTCTATCCTCAGTCTGCCCCCACTTAAAAACAGACACTCTCACCTCTCTCGCACTCCGCGCTACTCGCCCCCGCCCGGTCCGCCTGGCAGCCTCACACTCCTGGGAAGAGATGCTGGAGAGCATTTGGTTTCAGTACTAACAGATACCATAAACTTTGTTTGGAAATCTAATAAAGGGAGTGCTCTCTTCCTCTCGCTCAGGAAGTAGGAATTATGCTGGAACACATCAGAAATGATTATTGCCTGTCTACCTGTCTGTGTTTGCGGAAACTTTGGGCTTATATGTTTGAATTTATGAGGGTTTTTTTGTGCCAAACACAGCAAATAAAAGCACTTTGGCTTCTAAATGAAAAGTCCAAAAAATGAGGTTTACAAGCTAAACAAGCGTATCCATTTGTGTCTCCGCCTGTCAGCATGCCAGTTCTTGTTTGTATCTGTGGCTTTGCTTGTGGATGTGCACGCGTGTGTGTGTGTGTGCGTGTGTGTGTGTGTGTGTGTGTGTGTGTGTGTGTATGAGTGTGTGTCCTGTAAGGCCCCTGGTATCCAGCAGAGGAATGCAGCAGTCTCTTGAAAAGTAGTTATCAGCTAATGAGAATTCCACTCGGAGCAGGAAGGAAGGGCTTAGAATGCGTGTCCCTCAGCGAATTGGGGCGAATGTTAATCATGATGCCTTTAAGCGCACACACACGCATGCACACACACATATGCTTGCATGCATGCACACACAGGGATCTAGACCGAGCGGAGGGCTGCAGAGCCTGACACATGAATGGATGGGAGGGAGAGAGAAAGAGAGGATGTTTTTAAGAACCAGGCTTGGTGTTGTCTTCGCGGTTTGGAACTAATTGGTTTCAGATGAAAATCAGCACACACAAACTTGAGAAGGCCTTAATGTTCTTGCACGCCGTCTCCCTTTCCCTGAATACCCGCCACTTCTTTGCCTTTGACTCCACTCCTTCTCCCTCCTGCCCTGCAGACCAGTGCAGAGGCAGCTCGGGACGGCTGCATTAAAGGCAAAACAATACAAAATCTTTAAGTCTACACACACTGGACCACTTCACTTGCGAGCAGTCCGTTATTTCCTCCCTCTCCGTCACTCCCTCAATCTGTCTCTCTCTCCCCCTCTACTTCGCTCTCGCCCCGTCATGCTATGAAGGACACCAGGCCTCTGGAGATGCCGTCCCTCAGGAAGAAAGCAAGCTAGCGTCCCCCTCCCTCCTACTGTTTTTTCATAACCTATTATTTATGTCTGACAGACCTCCTCCAGACAAATGGCTGCCATATGGAGAAAGAAAGGCAGAGGAAAGGGAAGGAAGGAAAAACTCTCTCCCCATCCTCTTGCTCCCCGTGGCCTCGCCAGTATCTCTGAAGGAGGTTATGAAATTTCGACCGGTTGTTCACTTTGCGAGCTGTTTTAATATTTACTGCTGGACGTCTCCGTCTCCGTCTCCGGAGCTGATGGAGATATCAGTCCCGTCTCCCTGTGAAGAGATGTGCCGTTTCTGTTCGCAGGAGCACGTCTCTCTCTCTCTGCTAACTGACATCGGTGCACTGATTCAGCAGGGTGCTGGATGTGTCTATACTGCAGATACTGGATCAGAGTTTGTCCAATGGGATTTATACCCTTTATTGATTTTGTAGTCAAACTGAGACACAGATATTTTTAAACATACTGTTACAGCTGGAGTGACTTTTTTATTGAATCAAACATACCTTCCTCTCACACGGTGTTGATTATGATTATAGACCCGGTAAAGCTCTCTGTATTCTGCAGTATAGGAAAAGCTGTTAAGCGACACTCCCGTCGTGACGCATTTTAACAAAAATTGTTTTTCCAAACTTTGAAAAGAGAGAAAAGTGTGAGAAAGATATTAACAAAGTTTATTTGACAAAATTAATTAAATTACTAATACAATATGTAGAGGCAATGGCACATGAAGAGTAGAGAAGTAAAATTTAATTGGAGTGTGTGTTTCAGGAGAGCTACGTGGAATTTTTGAAGCATACGGGGTTTCAGATTGAACATATTTTAGTAACAGCTGTTTCCTTAAGTGGTTTTTAAAGACAGACAGAGATCTTGACATTTTTTCTATGGGTCTTATGTATATTCCAAATCTGAGGACCTCCACAGTTTTGAAATCTAAAGTGAAGTGAATAAAACTAACCTTATCCTTGGACACTTTTGTCCGAGTGCCGACAGATTTTAGTCGGCCATGAAAGTAGAATCCCATGATCCCACGCAACCGACATCTTTGTTTTCTTTTCATCAAAGAACCGTAACCTGTTACCTGTGTGAATCCGTTTCATTATCAAAACACAGAAGAAAGGTCTTTGTACAAAAACCAACGATACAGCTAGTGGGCCGTATTGGAGTGTGTGTCTTATTGACGCTAAATTAAACTAACTTGCATGTTAGCTACACGCCATGTGCAGACATCGTGTTGTTTAAGAGCAGGAACGACACTAATATCTAAGGTTGCATGTGCATCAGCTGAGCAGCCGCATTTTGATCTTGGTGGTGCTTGGCAGCTCGTTCAGGAAGTCAAAGGGCAGCACAAGGAGTCTGTTCATGTTGATAATATGGATAATGCAGAGGTTTATACAGGAATGTGTCTTGTTACTTCATGTCTCCTGTGTAGCAGACGACTTTACGGGAAGATTTAATTAAATGCGTTGAAATGAGGTCTCCATACACGGACAGAAACCAGAACAACGGCAAAATAAAACTGCGGTAGCTCGGCAAGCTTCTCTTCAGTTAAACAGGCAACTGAAAGCTGGGGTCTGTACTTTATTTCGGGTGTCATTGAGCAAATATTCAATAATAAACTTTAAGAATATTGTTATCTAAGCGGTCTGAAACACTAATCGACTTCTGCTCCTCCTCTAGGCTCTGCATTCGTGCTTTGATAAAATCCCAATTATGTACTTTAGGGCCAAACATGGGTTGTTTCAGAGAGAGGCTGTCCCCATTGGCTGTTCTACAAAGGAAGATGCAGATACAATGGCAGACATCCCAGCAGGAAAAGTTGCTCAACCAGCATTATCAACAACTGAATATGACAAAAAACAACCGAAAAGAAGAAGACAGACATGTCCAAACGGCTGTCTTAAAGGGTAGGGCGCAGCTACGGAGCAGAAACAGGGAAGGGCTGGGGAGCGGAGTGGCCTCCATAGAGTCTCATGATTGATCCCCAGGAGTTACAAATCCCATCTTGAAGTCTTGAGGTGACATTTTCTCAGTCTTCTTGGCTAAGGGTTTGGGACACATGGTGTAAAATTCTACCAAGCGGTACAGTTCAGTTCGGTTCAGTACGGTACACATTTTTTTTTTTTTTTTGCTTTTCCAGTGTCAAAAGCTGTGAATGGTATCCTTAAATTGCAAACTGTACTGTGCCATTTTTGGTCACCCTTTGCTTGTGGGTACCAACCAGGGCTAAACTGTATCGTAAAGGGGGGCTAGACCCACTGCAATCTGCTGATTGGCTGACAGAATCTTCACTTCCCTGCTATTGTTAGCCTCACTCCTCACGGCGTGCAGCATTTTCTCAAACAGAGCCCGTCTTCTTTGTGTGATAAACCCACCACATGCCGACAAGAATCAACAGGAAACGCTGGATGTCCTTCATTGTTTCCTGTTTTGTTGTTACAGTTTCCTTGTTGACTTTATGAGTCGGACGCACTGTCGCATTGATGTTGTATGGTGATGTTCTACCCACTTACCAGGTAATAGTTCGGTCACCCGTGGGAAAGCATGCTTGTAATGAGCATACTGTTCCTCAGTGTGCCGTGCCTAAATGAACTGAATAGCCCTGCTTGGTGGCAATGTGGCTTAATAGTACGTTCACTTCATGGCATGTCTAGCCACGCCCCTTAAAACTGGGTCGCTCAGCACTGCAAAGACTAAAATATAAGATCTGGCTACGGTGGGACAGAAAGTGTCGGAAGGGTCGATGAAAAAAATTCTCTGAAAAACTTCCTGCTTCTTGAAATAATAATAAATAAATAGAAAGAACAATATCATATTTTACAGTAATCGTTTGAGGTGGTTCATTGTGCCTGCTCATGGAATTCACAGTGGCATCACTTCACTTTTCTTTTCACTGTAGTCCCTTTATTTATCTGCATCTTTGCATTTGTCCTTCTATTATTCTTTGTGTGCATTATTTCATGTTTGTCCTTCATTTATTCTTCCTGTCTCTTCTTCATTGCTCTCTGGAGCAGCTCTTCCTGTCAGAATCAAAGTGTCTCTCATGTCTGGTCCCTGAGGGAGCAGCTGGCCAACTAATCCCCGATGTGGCCTTCTCTTCTTCCTTCACCTCCTCTTCACCCCTCCAACCTGACTGTCTCTCTCTCTCCTCCTTACTTCCTTCCTTCCTTCCTTCCTACCTCCATCTCTCATGTAATAGCACAAAACAACACCTTTGAAACCCCCTCCCCATCTCCCAAAAACCCCTCCAACATCACCCTTTTCCCTTTTGGAGTAAAGCAACATTTAAAGCAGGAATAGGGAAATTGTAAACAGCAGGTTTTTTGGGCCTGGAGGCCGAGGCAGAGTCCAGCAGGGATCAGAGTCCAGCAGAGCAGAGAAGCAGGCCTTTGTTATTGGGATTAGTAAGGGAGGTGAGGGTAGGGTTGCCACCTCCAGCACCATACCCCCACACCTCCAACTCCACCCACCACCACAACCACTGCAGCACATTTAGAAAACTTCTTCTGGCTCCATTTACCTCACATTCACAGATGTTTACTTGACTACATTTGACCTAACATGTGCAAACCAGTATTAGCTGTTGTATTAGTTGTTGATTATGGTGCTTGCAGTCATCAGGGCGAGGTGGCCATCTGTGTTTAACATTGTGATGCCAATAAAGAAGGCAGCATTCTTCTCCAGGATGAATAATGAATGAACCGTTACCTGCCGTCTGTCTTCAATTTTTCCCTGCCGATCTTTCGTTCTGATGATTCGTTTTGCTTTCTATAGTTACTTTTGGGGTGGATTCTGTGATTACCACTGTTTTATTCATGCATATCTTTCACCACAGCATGATTCAGTGCATGTTAAACTTGCTAGAATGAGATTAACTCATGATACACACGTATCTATCTAGATCTATCTAGCTTGATATCAAGAACTGGAAGATTAGCTTTGCTATGCGATAATACAGCCCACTCTCATCCTCAGTTCTTCAGATATTGGGGTTGTGTCATGGCCCTCTCGTGTCTCGTCCAGATGTGCACGCTATACCCTCTGGTGCACAAGGGTTCAAGGTACCTGCGACGCAAAGCGGTGCTCTTCGGGTTCAGATGACGTTGCGCAACATTCTTTTAACGGGTTGAGTGGAGGCATCACTATAACATAACATTCTAAAGTACATGCAAATACCCTACTGATATAAACACTTTGTTTAAACTGGCTTATAAAAATCTTGAAAGGGATTAGAGAATTGCAGACCTTGTGCCCTACCTACCACCGCTATCTGCAATAGGTTGAACAAGGATCAATGTGCAACAAGAGAGCTACTATTAGAGCCAACATGAGAGACATTCAGCCATAACATTATGTCAAACCCGCTTTGCACCTAAACTGGTAACTAACAAATGTATGAAAATAGAAAATATAGTTAGCATCTTTTGTTTATGTTATTTGTTGGCTTGTTAGCTTGCCGGTTAGCTGACAGCGGCTGACACAGCATGAGTGATTATGACGCAAAGGTTGCCAACTTTGTCGCAGCCAAATAAGGGACAGCCTTTTATGAATGGTGCTCGGTGCCTCTGCATGGTGAGTCAGGTCATTCTCTCCTCTATAGCCAATAGAGAAATCCTGGCGGCATAAAACACAGAAAACTTTAGTTGTTTCAGAAGTGACAGGCTTAAACCATGTCTTTTTTTCTTTTTTTTGTTAACTTCCTATTGGTTATTGTAGCTGCACAGTCTTTTTTACAGGTCAGTCCATATTTGCCAATCCCAAACTGACCAGGTAGAATCAGACATTACCAATGACTCTGGCTTGCAGGAATCAGCCCATTTACACTACTGGAATGCAATAGGTATGACTGATGCGCATAAGGTGGCCTATGATTGGATGACCGACAGCTGTCACCTAAGGCGCGATCAGCACATGATTTTCTACTGCTGTTCTAGCCTCTTAGATCAGGCATCTATATAGTGCAAGTGATTAGAGTTCAATAGCAATCAATATATATGACAACGAACCTCTCTTATGGGACAAACCAATTTAGCCCCAAAACACAGAACTTTCCAGCTAATATGGAACAACCTGGAACAACAAGTCAACTTGCCTGTCGTACATTTGAGTCTTCTTAGGAAGTGCTCGGGCATGTTGCCCTTCAGAGAAGGAATGTGAAAACATTTTTCGAATGACAAACTGTGAACAGGTACAGGTCAGTATAGTCCAGGTTAGACATTTCCATGTAAACAAGGAGGGAATCTTTGACCAAACATCACTGATCTTTTACTCAAGTTAACCATGTGATTTTGGTTCTCGATTTTAACCAAATGTCACCAATGTCTGGCAATATTTAATTGTGTTCATGCAAGTGTCAAATCTACAGTATTCACAAAGACATTCAACACAGGATTCCCAATACAAAACAATAGGCTCATAAAATAAAGATACAAATAAATACATAGGCACACAAACACCTACGCTAATATAGGCTTCAGTTTCAAAATCAGAGTCACAGTTGCATCAAATTGAAATTTTTTTTAATTTCTTGTCGCTCATGACAAGTCTTGTACCAGAGCATGAATTATATTGGGGATTTCTGATGTGTTGAACGTTTTTGAAAAGAGAGTTTGACAAGTTTGATTTGCAGCCATTTATTAAAAACACATTAGGAGCCTGTCTGACATCCAACCAAGACTCTCACCCAAGCACACTCGAATCTGTGCTCTCTATCAGATAAACATACCAAAGGTCCGCCAGCGTTGACCGTTGTTCCTGTTTAAACTGCCCATCAATACCCCCCCTGTAAATCCCAAAATGACATTTCCTGTCTTCTACAGAAATCCCCAGCATGTGGTTGGAAGGTACGCGCCTTCGAAAACATGTGCAAACTGGTGCAATCGATCAAAACCGGCTGGGCTTGATGTTCATGTGCGGCGGAGAGAATGACAACCTCATGCGGAAGATTTAGGGTCAAGCTGGAAATGCAAAGTGAGGCAGGTTAGCAGTCGCTCTTTGATGAGAAATATCAAATGGCTTTTTGAGGGTTCCCCTTTGCTTTTTATGTTCCCCTCTCTCTCACTCTTGGTTCTGCGTTGAACTTTCCATCCACAGCCCACCTCTCTCCCTGTGTGTGTGCTTTGAACTGCTCACACTGTTCTTTTGAAAGGCAGAGTCATAAAACGTCCTTTTATGCGGGCCCGGTCTCTTTGATGGGGCTGTCACTTTGTACAATGCTCCGCTCCAAGTCTCAGAAACTTCAGACAGGCATGACCACACCCGTGCAGACGGACAGAGTGACGGACAGGCATACACGTAGACCCCAGGGTTGACGCGCAGACTGTCAGGTACCATCTAATACCAGTTTTGTGGAGTAACCTGGTGTTGAAACCAGGAAATTGTGATTCCTGGCTAAGAACTTGCTCAAAACAGCTAATAGGAAAAGGGTGCTGACAAGACCTTGACAATCTGAAAACATTCTAAATACATTAAGAAGTACTCTTCAAGAGGGATATGTGTAGAATTTAAAACCACATCTAAAAACCCAAAGTACCCTTTTAAATCATGAAAATGACTTTATTGTCATAGTATACCTTTAAAAGCAAACTTCAGATGAGGAGTTGAAAAGATTTTCGATGATTTTTTTGGTGATTTTGACGCTTTCCACCCTTGTTTGTGACAACATCAGTTTCGATGAAACACGATCGTTTCCTAGTTCTAATCAAGTCATAACCAGACAACCCAAAACTGACCATAAGGAGCATAACAGAGAGGCACACCTGCTGAAATGCTCGTCTGCTTCCTTCCTTTCTGTTATGAGTTACTGGAGATGTGAGCTTCTTTGGAAAACACGGTTCTTTGTCTCCACGCTTCCTATTGTGTTCGAGAGAAAAACAGTTGATTGTTGAGTCTTAATTACGGTCTGTGTGACATATTGCATGTCTTAACTTAAATTGTGTTTCACTGAATCTTGTGTATGGTTACATACACATTTCCCCCAAATTGGACTTGGCATTCTTGGGATCGTAGGGATCTGCATTTAATTTGACACACTGGCAGGTCAATATGGATGAATTCAACAGCTCATTTATTTTGATTTATTTTTTGTGCTCTAAAGTTCTGCCGCCATTACTGCAGTGGCAAATTGGAACTGGGGATGTTTTCCAAGCACAGATGTTTGAAATGATTCCGGTGGCCCTCTCAGTTCGATGATGATTGCGGAAATTGTTCCGTTTTAAGGCGCTATATGGAAATGACTCGTATCACAGGCTTTCGGTAATATATATGCGGTAATGCATCGCATCTGTCCAGCCTGTACAAATGCTGCGGTTTCTTGCATCGTTATCAGAAAATATGCAGTTGGACATGCATTTTACAGTAAAAGCAGTATTTTGTCCAGGAAAGAAAATGAAAAACTTGTAAGTCATCAGCTTGGTGGTGGCACAGATTCAACCTATTAGAGAATTTAAAGACCTGCTCCAGTCATTGATTATTTAAATATTTATTTGTTTTTAAGTTGTCAGGATTGGTTCCTGAGGTTTTTAACGTAAGAGACCTGGGCTGTAAGAAAGTAGACATCCTCAACCACGAGGATGACTGCATATTGACTGCATATTTTGCTCACTATGTATGTTTTAGTAAACAAAACAACACACAACACATCAGTGTCTGATTTTACTTTGTTTTTTCACAGTTAGTTTAATTTTAGAGATGCTCCAAACTCAAAAGATGTGATCTATTAATTGTGCTATATCTTGGCTTAAAAAAAAAAAAAAAAGCCCTAAAGGCTTATTTTTAAAGGTGCATTTTGTGAAATATGGGGCAGAATTTGAAGGTGCCTCCGAAAACAAATCACCGTCACTGCAACTGCCACCTACTGTTACTGTGCTGTAGTAAAGACAGGCTGTGCAATTATATCTGATTGCAGTTATAGCGGCAGCTTCGTTAGCAGTGCAGCTAGCCGCCCGACAGCTGATTGACATCTGCCTAAATCATGACCTCGTTTCCGAAGGGGGTCAACATGGGCTCAACCAGGCACTGCAGCCTGAACACAGCTGGAGACCACTTTGACGACAGCAGCCACAACAACAACCAACATTGTGACATCTGGGACGATGGGACAAAGCAAGCGGGAGAGGAGAGAGGAGAAGCGATTAAAGAATATTTCCTCTCCTGAACTTTTGGGAGTTTTGTTTTGTTTTCTGATCAGACTAAACGCTACACACACTCACCTCCCAGCTGAGCCTACGGAGTGCTACTGGACTAGCGCCCCTAGAGGTACAGAGTGGTATTACAAAAATGTTTAATTTGACAGGTCATATTTAACAGCAAACATTTTTTTCCAAAAACGCACTTTAGTGGAAATGCCTCTGAAGTGTCGAAACCAAACCAGTAGAAGTTCTGTTGTATCTGACCATCACTGACTGTATTTTTAAATCTAAATGTGTTCGTCAGAGTGAGCTATCAGACTTTCCACTGCTGCACATTAAAACACTAGGGTACCAAAATCTGATCTTTCAGGCCTCTGCACTAGATGCATCCTGTCTTCCATTCTCCAGTTAGTTGTCAAACTGTGGCCATTATAGTCTGGGTTGGGTTTCCCATAAGCATCCCAACACTGAGACAATCTTTGTTCCATTGTGAGCTGCGAGCACTTAGACTTTTTGGGAAACAGGAACCTGGCTGTTCCCAGGATCCCTTTCACCTGAGCAGGTGAGGGAACAGAAAAGGGTAACACAGCGAGAGGCTGTTGGAGAGCCAGAATAACATGGGATACAAACACGCACATAATTTTGCTTTAAAAATGCCTGAAACCAATCGTCAAATAATGAAAAAAAAAAAAAAGTCTTCCCATTCACCTACTTTCACCACTAAACTGACCTTGTGGGTCCTGCATTATTTGGGGTAGTGGGAGTTTCAGTGTTCCCCATAATACTAATTAAGGTTCTGTTCCATTCAATCAAAAAGAGTCAGCATGCTACACTTGTGCATGGTGTGCACTGGAAAGGCTCTGCAACACTAAATGGAACAGAATGTGAATAAGTTTTGCGTAACGACACCTGTTTAACCTGTGAATTCATGTCACTATGTGGTCAGTGAAATAGGTCGTGTCCTCTAGTTTAATTTATGACCTCGGTAAAGTATTTCTTTAACGAATTTGTGGTTTATAGTTTAAAGTCTGTGATACACCGTGAAGTTCATTTTGTAGTGTGGTCCCATGTAGAGCCAAAATAGATGATAAAGCGGTGTAGGTTTCGGGTGTGCCCATCTTCTGACTGACAAGCTGCTACCAATCATGGTCAATTTTGCCTCCAAAGAACAGGAAGGCGACAGTCATAATGGCAAATCTGAGTGTTCCGAACAGTCCACAAACCAATGAGTGACGTCTTAGCGGCTGTCTTTTTGTTTATGGCATCTCGGGTATCTGCTTGGTTTACGACATTTTTGTTTGAATTAGTTTGCAGCTTTAGACATGATAGGTATTTGACTGGCTCTTGGCCCTTCCATGCTTATGCAGAGAGGTCAAAGCAGGAAGCTACATAACAAGCAAATACCCACTGATAGAGAACAGAGCAGGCCTAGAAATGTAGGTAGGTTTACAGGTAGGGTACATAAATTAACATTAGCTAATGAAAAATAGGCTTATTTTTATTAAGGCGCTTATTCAATAGTTTCTTTTCATACTATTAGCATTAGATAACACAGTATTACCAACTAACTAACAATTAAATAATACAATCACAAACATTTGGACACAGACAGACACTTAAGCCTAACAGTAATAAAGCATTTATTAACCTGAATCAACCATTTATTAATATTCTTTTAGACCATTATTGTCAAATTAAAAAATTTGTAACCCTTAGATGAGACTTAATAGTATGGTTTTAAACTACTGAACAATGTATGAATTGGTATCTTGGTTAACATAAGGACTGTTTGTAAATGATTAGTTGGCACGTTAATTAACTTTTAGTAAATGCTTATTACTGTATTAACCAATGTTAATTAATGTATCCTTATTGTAAAATGTTAAAGTAATGTCATCAAATAGAATACTTTTATTAGGCAAGTAATTTCAATGCAAATTTACCTTGTTATCACATTCTAAGCAGGTTAACTATCTGTAACCTGTTTCAAACGTTACCTTACCGACACTGCTGGTACCCGCTTAGAATCTATGTTGACATGTTTTGCTTCTTACAAAGTCGTGTACAACAACAATAATGCATAACATTAATTAAAAGGTTTTTAAATATGTACTCATCTCTCTCTTCCATGGAATACTTTCTGAAAAATGCAAAATGCAGCATTTTAACAGTATAAAACAATTCGGCAACTTTCTAATCTGTAAATAAGGCTGAGATGACTGTTATGCTAAACTATTTCTAGTATCATTTCGGAACATCTATCGGCTGGTCACAATATCTTATAATTTACGCCGCCTGTTTCCTGTCAGCAGTTATGAAATTAGCGGGTGAAATGAGTGTATATCTCGGTTATCTAACTTCACCAGTGGATTTACAAGTTGACTTTTTCCACTGTGCAGGTGAAAAACAACAAAACTAAGAGGGTTGCTGCAGCTGCTGATGTTGTTTGGTGAGAATGTTGATGTGTCGTCACAGTGAAACATTGCTCTAGAACCGATTCGGTCCTAATCCCGCGCCGGGAAACTGGGCTTTAAAGAAACCAAATGTTTGTGTGACGGGACCCCACTCACCTCTGAAATATCCGTCACCCTGGCGTTGAGAATTCAGGGGAAGTGCTGTGAGTATGCGAAACCGATTTCGGGGACAGATTTCTTTATACAAACACGAGAAGGACTCTGTTAAACCGGTTTGATCACCGACCTGTTTTCTTGCCGAACGCGACTTCCCCTCTTTGGGCTACAGCGTCTGTGTTTCTTGGCCTGCTCTGTGTTCATCTCCTAACCAGGAAGCTCTTACTAGAGCCACACAAGAGCTGACCATATGAGATGAGTAGTAATTCAGCTGGTCTCGGGGAGCGGGGGATCATTTGTGAATGTAAGGATTAATTAAATGGCACCTCTCATGTTCTGTGATTGTGTGACATACAACGTCGAACCCTATCATTTCTATATACACTGTAATAATACCATATGTCATCAAATCTGGCACCAGAATCAGCATATCAGGTTTTTTTTCCTTCATCACCTCGGAAACTTATTTGTCAGCGCGCTGCGTTGGCAGCAGACAGCTCAAACTGTTACTACACCAAAGAGCCAAATATAACACAGAGGTGTGGTAAGAGGGTTTCGAAACCGCACAGATAAGCAAGATATGTTGGCTGTGAACTGTGAACTTCCCAGTTACGGCAAGACGGCCTCCAGACAGGGCGATGATTATATGCAGGAGATGTGTTGTTTGAAGAAGCTATGTGAGTCACCGGACTTAAGGTTCAGGAGTTTTTTCAACCGAAATATTACGCTGACAGACCTATAATTTGATGGGGTCAGAAAGTTCCTTAGCTCTGTAACATAACAAACCCGTGCCAGTTTTAGATGGGCAAATAAATTCTAGGCGTATACCTTCAGGACACCCAGCTGCTCCTTGTTTTTTGTTTTTTTTTAACCCCCTTCCTCGCCTTTGTAAAAGTGTTTTCAACACATCCAAGTCATAAGCTGTCCTGTAGCTGTCGCTGTGCAACGTGAACGCGCTTTGATGGCTGTCAGAGGCCAGTCAAGTCATGGGTCAACGGGTCACACAGCAACAGGCTGCAGAGGCCACAGAGGAAGAGCGAGAAAGAGGAAAAAGCAGGAGGGAGAGGACAAATGCGTACCGCTCGAGTGACCTCGTGTCGGCAGCACCATCTCTGACTGTCACCACCTTGAGTGACACACATCAGGGTTGAGGGGTCAGCAGGGGTGAGGAAGTGTGACGTAGGCGGGGGTGTGTCCGAGGGGCTGTAAGCCTACTTGGAGAAGAACAATAAGAAAGCCGTGACTGCGGGACGGGTTTTCAGCCCATTTGGCCAAATTTCAGGAATTATAAGTGCAGAGACAGAGAAGCTTCTTTAATCAACCGTAAGATTTTCCACCATTTTCCACTTTCTTTTAGTTTAGTGAGGAAGACGTAACTTTAACGCTTTAAGTGGAAGTAGTAGCACTCTGTCAGTGCTAGAAAAATGGCATTTCCTGGTGAAAATGCCTTTGGATGCTGACTGTTGAAGTAAAACTGCTTAAAGCATTTCATTGCTTTCTGATGAGAAACTCCATTTTTGACAATTTTGACTTTCTACAGCGTTCAGGATGTCCCCATTCCTCCCGAGCAGCTGTAAGCATTTGGCATCTTACCGATGTAAAGATGTTTAATATGTGATATTATTATTGTGCATTGTTGTGCAGGAACAGAGAAGGATAGCTCTGGATGGATAAATAACTGTGTGTGTGTGTGTGTGTGTGTGTGTGTGTGTGTGTGTTTCTAACTGAGGCAGACTGAAGCACAGATGCTGTTCACCCACTGGTTACCCTGATTTCAATGTAAAATACCAAGAAAAAGCTGTCACTGTGGTTATGTGCTGTGTGGAAGTTTAGAATAGAAACCTGACATCACTGAAGTGCATTATTAACTTAAAACCATTTAAAATATTAAACGTGATGCTGATGACTGTCCAAAGTTTTCATTTTGGGTACTAAGTATGTCTAATTACACTTTTTCGGGGGGTTGTTTTGTATAATAGTTTGTGAGCAGCTTCAAACCGAAAGTTTCGGTTTCATGCTCTTGTAGAGAATAAAAAAAAGGGACACTGAGGATTAGCTGATTCGAGAAATGTCAAATGAATAAGTGTAACAGTGATGAGCTACAGTATAAATTCACATTCAACAGTGGCAGCATGTTAGCTCAACTGCAGTATACCTAAGAAGCTAAGTTCAAAAAGCTAGAAGCTAAACTTTAATACCATCGGAACAAAAGAAAGATCAAACCGTAATTGAGTGAAAACTGAAAGAAGTGATGAGATGAAGACGCAGAGACACAGAGAGGGAGACATCATGTCATGTAAAGACACTGCATTTCATGTTAAAATGATAAACAAAATCCAACCGTTGCCCAGGTAGCACAGAGTGTTGAGGCCTATAGTGAGAAAATAAAAATAAAAATTGGAGACTTTGAGAATAAAGATGTACACTTAGAAGAAAAAGTTCCTAGTTTTATTTTTTTAAAAGTGGAAAGATTATGAGAAAAAAGTTATTTTAATCGGTTAACTTTATCAGGAGGGCGATCTCCTGCACCATAGTGAGGGTGGAGGACAACTTTGAATTTATACTTCAGTGCAAGTTTCACAAACTTCTTAATCTGTTGGCACATCAGCACCACATTATCGTCAGGATCAGGACTTTGAACGAAAATTTGCAAGCAACTGTTATTATTCAGAAAAAAGAACCAGCTTACACGTTCTGGGAGGAAATTAAATTCTTTTTCAGGGACAGTGACTGTGAGGGACGGAGGCTGTCCAGCATCCTGCCTGTTTTGGGCATTATTAATTGAAATGCACATGCCTGAATTAGTTGCCTGCTCCAAGGCTCCTTTTACGAAGCCTGTAATGATAAATCAAAACACCGTGGAAAAGGTGGAAGCACAAACCTAAACGAAAGCAGAGCAGAAACGTCGCTTTTATTTGAGCAGTGGCAAATGTGGATGACAATAAAGAATAATTAATTTCATTAAAGAAGCCATCCGGAGTCAAAAGTTGTGTATGTTGCGACCACCTGTGTACGTGTCATGAGAGACAACAAAAACAGCGACAGAGGAAGAAAAATGGCGTCAATAAGCATTCTGACGTCGGCCGACATGCTTCATTAGGGCAGGAACGGCAGATAAGGGTGGACGGGGGATGGTGAGCGAAGGTGTGAGAATAGAGGACAGGCAGGGGGCAAGGCAGCAGGTGGGTAGTGCGACCGCTGTGAAAGGATAGGCTGCTGTTAGTCGGGCAGGAGCTGCGGAGGAGATAGGAGGTGAAGTGAGGGTGTGACTGACACATGGATAGAGACAACTAGCAGGGGGTGGTGGGAGAAGAATAATGGTAGCAGGATGCGGGTGTGTGTGTGCCACCAGAGGCTATGCATGGTCTCCATGTTGTTTCAGGTGTCCATACAACCCCCCTCCCAAGCCAACCAGAAGGCCCCGGAGGAAGGCCTGGCAGCTCATTAGCCTGATCAAAGACTCCACTTCCCCCTCTGCTTAACACACACACACACACACACACACGCGCGTACACTCGTTGCTGTTTACCTGGCTAATCTGAGGCTAGCCAGCCTGATACGCAGGATGTGGGGATCAATTAAGGAAATTAACTTGTGGTGATTAAGGGAGGGGTTGAAAAGGAGGAGAGGAGAAAAAAAAAGGAAGTGGAGGTCCAGGATGAAATGTTACACTTCCAGATCAATTATGCTGATTTTTTTTTTTCCCCCGCCTTTTACAAAAACAGAGGGACAAAGAAACGTGCAAAACTTTTGCTGTAAAAGAGAGCAGATTTAGTGGAGATTGATTTGTGATTTGGGGCGTCGTGGTGATCAGAGACAATTATGATTTATGATTTAAAAATAGAAATTCAACCAGTTCAAGATGTTTCTGGTAAAGCTTCTTTAATTAATACTACAAGTCAAAAAAAGAATGGAAGAAATGACGCAAACACTGGCTCCAGGAGAAAGTTATGAAAGTTAAAATAATTCCTTAACATGGAAAATATTGTACGATATTCACTTTAAGCATGTTATAAACATACATTCAATGGATTAAAGCACATTACATTTATTATATTATAAGCATATTTAAGGACATTTCAGTGATTATCAATGTACAACTTGTTAAGAATTATAGAGTCAAGCAAGACTTCATATGATTAATGTGAACGTATATAAGTAAAACAGTGTTCTATTGTGTGTTTATGTGTTTGTAGCACCTTGGTATGTTTTACATGGGCAAACTTGGAGAGATACATAACTGAACGTTAAAATTCCAGCACTTGCACAACACTTAACCTCTTTAATTACCCTGACTGACCAGGACTCCTGCACAGAAGAGACTGGGATATATCCCGTTAAATAAAGATAATTTAAATGAAAAAAGTCAGATTAAGGCAAGAAATGGGAAAGAAATCTATATTTCCTTTGTTTGTTGGCCAATTGTCTATGGAGGCTGACTTATTCAGCTTCATTTTTCCTTAGGGATGTTGATGGAATCACATCAAAAAGCTGTTTAATCATACACAATAACAAGAAACCAGGCTCCATCAGCAGAAATACAGCTCTGTTAACCAGGTTTGTGATTTTTGTCTCTCTCTCCCCCGTTTAATGAATCATGTGCTATAAATGAACACAGAAACAGCTTATCTTATCTTATCTTAGATAACAAAGAGGAAAGCTGATGGTCGGGGCGTAATCATTAACCACTGAATCAGCTCGCGAACCTCAAAGTGATTCATTTTAGGAAGAATCGTATCGTGTAAAAATAGAGCCTTGAGTGGAGAGCCACTTATTATTTCATTTTCATATTGAATCACATCCTGATTCATATCCTGTATTGACTGCGCTTGGGTTCGGAAATTGACCGCCTCATCATCCATCACAACAAAAGAGCCAGTGAGTCAAAGCAATCCTGCGTGAGCCACATCCTTTCAGCTCGGGAGGACATCTTTTAATATTAATCAGACTCATGAAGCACACTCACCATACTTAGACAAACAACACCCATTTTTCACACACATTCAGATTGGGAACAAATGTTTCTATGTAACAGAGATCAACAATATGTTTTTTTTTGTTTGTTTGTTTTTCCAGGGCCGACACCAGGGCTAATTAAGATAAAATAAAAAGGGAAGTCAGATAACCCCTATTTAGACTCTTTCTTTCAAAATGTATAATAACCCGTAATGGGATCGGCTACATTTTAAAGACAAATTTGGTTATTTTAAGTTTAGCTATTAGTTACACTGCAAATTCAAAATAATTGCTAAGACAATCATTGATAACATATAACCAAATGGAAAATGTTGTGGTGTTGTAGACAAAAAGAGGATTTATTTTTGTAGTAATTAGATAAAATGAATAAATAAATGGATTAACATCAATACTGAAACACTAATTGCAGCAAAATGCTGAGTATCAAGCCAAATATTCTGTCTAGCCTATTGTTATAAGGTGTTTATGCACATAAGAGGTCATTTAATGACCGATCCTGAGCCACAAACATAGAACAACTACATTTAAGCTTTTTTTGTGACATATTTCAATATTTTAACTCTACAATTGAATGATAAGACTAGTTCATTTAGAGTCCCCCAAAAACAACATGGAATTAAACAAATAACATGTAAAAGACAAAGAACTTTGCCGGATTAAACACAAATAAGATGTAAAATTAAAACATGTGTAAAAAAAATGCGGATAACATCTGATTTCAAGTTTAAAATTTCAGTGCAGGGCAGGACTGAAAAGCCTCAAAATGAAGTTTCAGTAAATATGTTTAGAATCGATGCCACTACAAAGCAAAAATGACAACTAGCTCTCCTGCGCTATCAATCTTAGCACACAGGTCAAGGAAGAAAAATGTGAGTAATGTAAATGTAACAGCTATGTCAGCATCCGTCAGCTGACATCATCTAATAAAAGCAGAGGTTTCACAGATTTCTCATCGCAGAGCTTTTGGTCACGAAGCTGCTTTCTCAGGAAAATGGCCAGTTCACGGTGGGGAAAAACTGGGACGTGCTCACAGGTTTGTTCCCAAGATGAGACCAACTTCACTATCGTCGGCCGCCCACTTCGTCCTCCTCGCCTTCCTCTCTGGGCTGATTGCTCACAGGAAGCCGCCGTAGACGTCCTACATTCATCCCTCGTCATCTCTCCTCCCGTCCACATTCACATCCTCAGCTCCTCTTCCCATATCTCCTCCCCACCCACCATCATTTTTTACTCCTCTCATCATTTCGCCTTTCATCTCCTCGCCCCCCTGTCCCCTCCTCTCACTTCACTCCCCTTTTTTTCCCCACTCATCTGATCCTCTTGTCTTTCCTCCTTTCTTTTTCCTCTTGTGCTCCCATCCCTCCACTGAAGGCTTAATTTAAGCCTGTCATCAGGGTGCCTGGGAGCCGAAGGTGGATACTGCTGATGCTGCGGCCATCGCAGCCCCTGGAGTGCCCATAAGTCGCCGGCGACGCCATTGTTCTCCGTGTCACATGACGAGCTCTTTGCTTCTCACCTGTTTTTAGCTTTTCAAATTGAGCAGCGACAAATATGGAGAAACATTTGGCCCACAGACAGTCTAAAAATATGTTGTGGAGTCGGTGTGGATTTCCCCAGCCTGTCATCTGGCTTCAAAACCTGACTTCAGAAAGAGTGCTGATGACAAATGTATCTCGTTTTACTCATTTCTATTCACTTCCACTCTTCATTTCTCCATTTTCGCAGCATGTTTTTGTCATGCCGCAGGTGCATGTTGAATCTGGGGAAGATTATTCTCTCCTTATTTTATTGTGTTTTGTCAGCTTGCGTCTGTTTCCTTTAGGCTCCAATTCAAAATTCCCACTAAAAATACACACCGATACGTTTTTGTTTTAAAACTCTGAGCTTCTGCTCCTCCTGCATCTAGCGTGCACATTGCTCTGGCAGTTCAGGGCGCCGAATATGGAGACATTTGGAAAGCTTGCTGACCCTGCCTCAGTTTGAAAACACCAGGTCGGATGACTTTTGGAAAAAATGACACACGTTGTCTTTCTGATCAGGTCTCATCATCATGACATCGTCTTCCCTGCACGCATATGTCATGTGACCCTTGACAAAAGGAAACCAGCCATGGACGACAAGTCACATTCACTGATGGATCTTTTCATGCTAGCAGCTGCTGTGCAGTCAACGTCGGCATTTAAAGGAGGATTCTGGTGTTTTTCAGCCTGAGCCCTATTTCCTGTTCTATGGGGGGGGTTGAAAATTTCACAAAATCCATGTTACTTCAATATGGTCGCGAGGACCCACGAACTCAACATGGCGATACAATGGAACATCACAGGGCATGTTTGAATGTTGGAGATGCTAACATAGAGCAAAACCTGCATATTTGTGTCTCAGTAACCTTAAGGAAACTGCATTAAAATTGCCAAAGTCATATGCCTCCCAGGGCTTTCGGATGCCTTCTGTCTACACTGCTAAATGATCACAAATCCACTTCGCAAATGCGCTTGTCTTCTT
>KV751332.1:12206917-12219684 GCA_001698575.1 Mola mola | reverse complement strand
ACACACACACACACACACACACACACACACACACACACACACACACACACAGAAAAAAAAACCTCTGAAATATTTTTTCTTTTAAATTTCTGGTTTCTACTTTTTTTTAAAATGCACAAAATGGAAAAACACATTAAAAACAAGTGGCTGTCAACAGGGTTAGACTCTGGAACAAGATGATGATGGCAAGGAAAAGGAGTGTGTGTGTGTGTGTGTGTGTGTGTGTGTGTGTGTGTGTGCGTGTATGCACACGGGTGATTTAGAAGATTTTGTTATGCTAAAATGCACATGAAGACCAGGTCTGCAAGACTGCAGGCTCGTGGAGCAGTCATGGCAAGTGCACGCTGTTATAGAGAGGAAAGACCTACAGACTGCAAACTCATGTCACCTCACACACACACACACACACACACACACACACACACACAGTATCTCCTCCTCCTTTCCCCCTCCTCTCTTTCCTCTCTGGAATTCAAAAGTAAAATCAACCTAAGTGTGACAGGACGGCTTCAGCTGCAGGAAAAACACACATGTCAACAGTTGGGAAGTGGACAGGAACGCAAGGAGGAGAGGAGAGGAGACGGACCTGCTGGGACAGTCAAGGGAGAGCAGGGAGCAGCAGGGGAGCAGTCAGTCCAGATTCTAAGAAGATTGCCTGTTTGAATGTGCATCTGTCCTAAAATGGTCAACGAGAGCCTCGCTGTGCTCAATCTGTTAGCTGCAGATATTCGTTTTTCAGGAATAACTTCATCTTTGACAGCCACTGTCAAACATCCAAATGGTTTTAACGTTGAGAATGTTGAAAACCCAAAACGTGGTGCTGCTGCATTTTTAAGGGAAACATTTCCAAGTTCATGGCTTAAGTGTTTCTTTGAACCCGGGGACGAGGGGTGGAGGGGAAGAAAGACAGAGAGAAGAAGAAGAGAAAAGAGAGATTAGCCTCGATTTTTGGTGCCGCAGTTGCCTGCCTACCAGCAAGTCAGCCAGGCAGTCAGCCTGTCCACCGCGAAGCCAGTCACCCAGCCAGCAAACAAGCCAACCGGTCCATTTCATTCAGTGGGGCCACTGGCATGGGACCAAGTAATGCCACCAAACAAAGAGCTACTGTCTTGCATCACTTCCCCTCAGAGAGGCCATCCAGGCTCTTATCACCAGGCTCTGCCAGTCTGCAGCACACAAGGCCTCCGCCGCACCGCACCGGCCTCTTTACTGCTTTCCGTTACAGCCTTCTCCCATTATGCCACCATTATACTCAGCCTGTATGCAGGGGAAGGCTTTAATTTCAGCTTTCAGGGGGTGTCAGCAAAAGGGGCAGTGCATGTAAAAGAAAAACAAATGAAACTCGTCAAACGGCATTTTTCATGACATTTCATCAGACCTCCAAACACAAAGGAGAACATTTTCTCTATAAATATCACCAGGAATGCATAAATTAAAGGCAAGACATCAGTCCACCTCTCATCATCGGAAGCTTCAAGACCGCAGTCCCACTTCTTGGATTTACAACAAACGGGGAAGCATTTTAAAAGATTTGAAGCCTAAAATGTTACGTATTCTTCTTTGATCCTATTGTCATTCTCTTTGCGGAAGTTAAGCAGCGAAACGCAGGAATCTTAATGGGCAGCTTTTGCTCCTCAGTCTTGATAAGTATTCTACCGGTGTAGTTTGATACTTCCTTTCATTCCACAACCTGTGTGTGTGTGTGTGTGTCTGTTTTCAACAGGCTCTCTAACTGCCCAAGGGGGGCGGACATGTGTAAAGGAACAGTTGCATTCCTTTCAGATCCTCCTCTCAAAAGGGAAAACACACACAAACACACTCATTCAAATCTATACAAATGAGCCTTAAAAGAACACACAAACCTGTACCCTCTCTCTCTCTCTCACTCCCTCTCTCTCTCCCTCCCTCTCCCCTCTTCTCCCTCTCGTCCTCCCTCTTTCCGAACAACAGCGGAGTAGAACGGTCCCGCCTCGAGGCGACGGAGGGTCCAAAACTGAACCGACCAAACTTGGCTTACGACCCCGCAGCAGGGACACGCCCACTTGGCGGCGGCCTTCAGTGCATTCCTGGTGAGAGCATTGTCAAAGCCAAGCACTTCCTCTGGAGCGGGGCCAGCCCCACCATCATAACATTTCATACAATCATCTCTAGGCTTAAGCCTCCAACACTTAATACTGACACAAACATGGAGCAGACGCGTGTTTGCATATGGAAGAAAGGAAGAAACGCATGAGCGCAGAGTAGCACTGCAACTTTTCCTATCTATTTTCATTCCCTGATCTTGTGTATTTTTTGGAAGCGAAGTTCCTGCACCCACCCTCCGTGTCCGTCACGATTTCACGGCATGGCGAGTGACAACTCCTTCACCTCGACCTCCACTTGGTGCAGGATACAGCTGATTCTGACCTCCTGGGTCTCCTCACATGTTCAGCTTGTAAAGTGCACAACATCCGTCAATGTGATTAGTAAATGAGTAAAAAAAAATCAGCTTCTCGTAGAAGAGTGAAACATTTGGATTTTGGTTCATTTTTCTTTGATAAGAAACATGAACACACGATCCAGGACCAGGATCCAGCTCCGGATCTCTCCCAAGACTGTAATACTTGTTTCATGTGCCAAGACTGACTCCCATGACAGTATCATAGAACAGAATAGAACAATTCATAGAAATCTGTCCCATTGGTTTATGAATTACATCCATGTGTGAAATTTTTCCGGATCCAGGATCCAGGATCCAGAGCTCTCCAATAACTGTAACAATCATTTCTTGGGGAAGATCCGAAAAATAAAACGAGTTTCATAAAGATCGTTTTTTTTCATTTTTGAGTTATTTCCATATGTGAAATCCAGAGCGAGACCATTTAGTCTCATTACACAAAAACTAAAATTTTGTTTTGACTTCCTCTTGGTAACCGCAATACTTGAGAAACGCCACAGTTCTACGGCCCTTAAACCCTTGCAATTATGATGCCAGTCTTATGTTGAGCATATATTGTAAAATCTACCCTGGGACAATTTATGTAGCTCCTCATGATCTTAATTGGATTAAAATATATCTTCACTGTCCAGTACGATAGAAAAAGTCTTGTATTTTGCTGCCTACAGCTCAAAAAACACAAAGAAAATTAAAACAAAAAAGGCTTGAAATGTTTCATTTTACGTGTAATGAATACTGGAAAGATTAACTTTGTGAATTAACTGTCAAAATCTAACTTTTTTTATATTGATTTGCCTATTTCAGCATCTTCAGGCAAAGGCGGCGTACACCCTGGACAAGTCGCCTGCCGGAGGATGCCGGAGTACCCAGAGAGAACCCACGCAGGCACGGGGAGAACATGCAAAGGCCGCACAGAAACGCCCTGACCCAGAATCGAACCCAGGACCTTCTTGCTGTGAGGCGACAGCGCTAACCACTGCACCACTGTGCCGCCCCTTTGTGAGGAAATACCGAAAGGTGCAGGTTTCAAAGGGCAGCGTGGCGTGTCAACATTGTTTTTCCGTCTGTTGACCTCAGAGTCTCTCCTGCATCTGTATAGCATTCTTCTTGAAGTTCCTTGAAGGTCAAATCCACTTCATTCACATGTCTGCTTGTCGGCCCGCACTCCACTTTCTACCCTGTCAGGACAAACACAAAAGGAGCCAAACACGCAGAGAAAGAGAGGAGAGCGAGCGAGGAGAGAGAGAGAGAGACTTATGTAACAGGTATGACTTCACAGGAAGTCAGCACCATTGTGTGTGTGTGTGTGTGTGTGTGTGTGTGTGTGTGTGTGTGTGTGTGTGTTAGCTTGCCCTGGTTCTGTTTATTTCATATGTGTGACTGTGTGAGTACACAATCATGTATGTGGGCTTCACAGTCCACAATGAGGCCTGTTTTTCCTGGACTCAGGAGGGCGATTCGATGTCCAGTTTGACTCGTGGTTTTGAGTTTCCTGTGTGAATAAGATGGAGATGGTAATTTTTGATTTAAGGGAAGGTGCTGTCATATTCAAAAATATTGGTGTGGGAGCCTGAAATTTACTGGAAATTGGAAAATTTCTCAGCGGACGTGTAATTTAAGAGGTTTTACCGTAAAGTGTGTGGTCTCAAGTGCTGTAAAACAAAATCGCCCTTGCATAAATATGGACATATGGAAATCTGAACTGGTGTGCACAAATTCAGTCATAGCAATAGGTAAAATGTACATTAACTTAAGTACTGCATTTAGGGACAAATATTAGGGACTTGTACTTAATAGTATACCTTTTACTTCTATAAAAGGATCCAACTATTTCCTCCACTATGGGACACAAATATATCCTATATGTCCTATATTGACACTCCATGTAAATGACTTTGTCCGTTCACTTCGCTTCAATAACAATGAATCACACACTATAGGACAGAATAAGATTATGGTGTCAGCGGGACAATGCAATACATCGTATGTGCTCACCAGGATACACATGTAACTGAAACGGTGTGAAAACTTGCTGGAGTCAAGATTCACAGTGATGAAATTAAAAACAACAGCAGGTGGACAGAGGAAATGGTTGGGAAGACACAGGGATCATCTGTTCTCCATTCAGAGCCGGGAGGCGAGATTTGGTCCGTATTTGAACGTACCTGCTGTAGTAACAGTGCATGCTGAGTTGTCAAAAATGCAGGGAAAAGCAAGATCAACAGTATGACAAAAAATACTACAGCATTCATGGGACATGTCCCCTTCAAACTCCCACAATGCAGGTTGGAAATGGTGGACGTCAATCACAGTCCATTGGCGGTGGAAATGTTCACAGTATGACAAAACTGGCATGGGCATCAGCACGAACAACGATAGCAACAGGTTTTTACAAAAAGGCACCCAGTTTGTTTGAAGCGGGTTAACGGTGAAAATGTAACGTGTCTATGGCAAAACAAATCCTGGGGGAACTAACTCCAACTCATTTACGTTACACTTAAAGTGCGCTGACGCCAAACAAACAAAGGTGAATCTAGTTCATGGGCCATCTCACAGGCGATTATTACTCAATCCAAAAATCCAAAAGTATCACTTGTCACTATTTTTTTCAAGTGGATGTTACATTCTTGCCACATTTTACCAGTATGTGGCTACCGGAAACCGGCTGAGCCTGGTCCAGCAAACGGCAGAATACATTGTCCGCTGGCAGTACTCAAATGCATCCGTCAGTAGTACGAACTCAGCGGTTTCAACGCGGCAACCAAAGTGGTTACAGTTTTGGCTTCTGTCAACAGTAGTAGCATGCGAGGTAAAATCAGGCTCTAGAACGCAGCACTGTCAGCTGCCCCAGGACGTCTCTCTCATTGGCTATTTTGGTCCAACTTGGACACCCAGATTATATATCCTGAATATCACACGTGAAATCATGCTTGGATTGTTAAACGTCTCACATTACCAGATTATCTGTGGCGAACATCGGTACTGACCGCACCCCGTTGTGGAAAGGGGGAAGTTAGGATTAAATATGTCCACTGCGCCTGTATTGTGGTCTAGTCCTGCCTTTCCTGAGTTTAACTACCACTGAGGCAAATCGAGGAGACGAGAGGCCCCCTCCTGAAACTCTAGTAAATTTCACACATCCTCATGTTCTACCTCCCTGACTCCTTCCTGTTAACATACACTTGTTTAGTCAATATCGTGAGCAACTAGGAAAATCACCACGGCAACCCATCTGAAAGTACCCTCTGCTCGCCAACTCTCACGCCAGCGCACCTAGGCAAAGAGAAACCGGGTCAAGCCATGTTTTCTCAGATACGTGAGAGCAGTGAGCACTTGTGCGTGTGTGTGTGTTTGTATGTGTTCAAGACCTCAGGGTGAGCTATCTTGGCATGTCTCACCACGGTTCAATGTTTCCTTTTAGATCCGCTGGCACTCCCTGGTTCCTGTTGGCTGACCTTTTCTCTGCCTGTGAAAGTCCTCCTGTGCACTCCACTCTCAAAGGTCAGCTTTGAAAGAGATAAGTTACCCCGGAAATGGACATAAATTCTAGATATTTAGCACATACGTGGTTGAATTTCGGGGCGCTTTACACTGAAAATGTGACTTTTGTTAAAGTTACTGGCATCTCTGAGACACTTGTTTGGATAAGTGGAGATTGAGAATGAGAATCCTTCATCATGCAAAAATATTAATGGGCATTTTTCTGCAATGAAAACCTTTGATGGATACTCTCAAAATGTTAGAATGTGACTTTTTTGATTCTAGGGTTACGCTATTTGCTTCTCTGCTATAGAGAAAACAACCCATTTCCCCATAGACCTGCATTACAGAATAGCCACATTGTGAGGACTCCTTCTACTGCAAACAAAGTCTCTCTTTTCTATGAAGGTCTAAATGCATGAAACCTCCAGAGAGGCTTGATAAACCAATTTTGTCAGTGAGACTGCTTCTGGCCATCACACCAGCTCTAACGTTTGTTAGTTTTGCATCCAGTGAGAAAAGGATATTCTTGAAACTGTTCTCCCTTGTTTGTACAGTTTATCCACTGAGACCCCTCTGACTTGGCGCAATTTTAAAATAACACATCATTGATTGTAATCAACGAAACAATATCTCAAATGGATTCAAACGTCAGAACCAGCAATATCTTACAAACCCCTAGGATTCAATTCCTGCCAATTGTTGTGAAAAGTGCTTTCAGTGATGGCTCTCAAGAAAGGGAAATCTCTAAAAAAAAATATACAGCAACTAGTACATGGGAACCACATGCACACGCATTGGTGCAAAGACAGACAGAGTGAATAGATCTTCAGAGCAAATCAGTAAAATATTGTGGCGCTGGTGTTGGTGTCTGTGAGCCCTGCAAAGCCCTCTGGTCCAGGACACTATTCCTGTGGCTGTGTGTGTGTGTGTGTGTGTGTGTGTGTGGCTTACACAAGGATGTGGTTGATCCCAGTGAAATGCTTACAAGAAGACTGAGAGAGAGAGAGAGGCATCATTCAACAGCCGCTCCTCCGTCCAGGAGCATCGGATATTGGATTAGTGTGCTAATCTCCCTCTCCTCCTTTTCTCACGTTCTTCTTTCCTGGGTGTGTGTGTGTGTGTGTGTGATCGCGCACACTTGCCTCGTTCGATACTTCCACACTGTCCCGGTACATCCTCCCTTTTCCTGCCGATGGCCGATGAGGCCATAAACAAGAGGCCAATACCTCCACGTCTGTCCTGTCATGGCTGACGCCAGACATCAGCCCTAATTGTTGCTCAATAACCGGAGTCGGGCAGAGAGCTCAGATCTCCCTTCAACTATGAGCTGAGATAAATGTAAGATTGTTTTCAGCTGCTTCGGGAGAGTTTAAGTAATGGACTAGCTATTATTTCTCAGATTTGATGCTTTCATCCAAGGACAAGGAAAAAAAAAAAAAACACTGTGAGGAAGTGACCCAGAATTTAAACTTAGTCAGTAAGTTTTTATTGAACGCTTCATTACTTATTCACAAGCATGTATCCTTTTTGAAACATATGGTCTTTATCCTAATAGCTGTTTGTGACATTATTACAAAGAATTTATTGGAAAATGTGCTGCCAGCTCCTAATTTGATTCTGCTGTTTCACAAACAGTCAAAACTGGGGGTAAATATGGTCATTTTTCACTCGGCTGTGAAGGACAGTTTGTTTGAAACTGTGCTGTTCATCGTTGGTGGTTCAGACATCAGAGCAAAGATGGACCAACCGCAATAAAACGTGTTCACAGAGAATGTGAAATTTCTTTCAAAAAAATGGATTAAATAAAGACAAATAAATGCCTCAGTAATTAGGAACTATTGTCCCTTCCGTTGCACAAAATGGACATAATGAAGGTCGCACAAAGAAAAAAAGAGAAGAGAAAAACGACCCAAGGCCGCAGGCTTACTGCAAAGCAAGCAGAAGCTCAGCTGTGTCAATCTTTTAACTTTTTATTGTCACACAGAACAGACGTAGATAATATTTTTTAATGGAAAAGGAAAGACTTTTCTGTTTTTAGTAAGGCCATTGTCGTCTGAACGTGGCCTAAAACTATAAGGTAAAGAGCCAGAACCAAAATAATGTGACTGCTGCACACGTTTTTATTTATAAGTTTGGCGGATTTTGAAGGAAACGGACTGACCTGGCAGATTTACAACCTGTAAATGTGAAAACAGACTTTTTTTTTGACAGTCCTGTTTCTGCATCAAACAATGAGAAAACACTCATTGTCAGACTAAAACAAGTGTTCAGATTTGAAGATCTAAACGCTTTAATGGATCCAGAGACGAGAGCCGCTACAGCCACTCGCCGCACGGCATTCAGTATCAGAAACTAAAGAACATAGGTCAGCCTTAATGCTGCAAAGACACTAAGGACCGAAGTATAAGAGCTGCGTCCATCAAAAAATCAGTTCAGTCCAAGCAAAATATTGACGTGGAAGTGAGCATGTCACCAAAATAGACGCTCCGCTCTCTGTGGCACTGAAAGATCCGCTTTGTGGCTTTCATATCAAGGAGACATCATAATTGTCCGTAATTCCATGTGTTTAATGTGCATCATGCTCTGAGGGAACAGGGGGAGGGAACAGCGAGGGAGAGAGAGAGAGAGAGAGACGGCGAGAGAGGGAGAGAAAAGAGAGAGTGACTGAGCGACGCTGAGGGAAAAGAGAACGAGCACCTGCTCGGCGACCTCGAGCCCAGACAAAGACACCTCTGTCCCACAGTACAATAACGTCCGGGACACCAACTTCCTGTGTCTGGTGGGACGACCAAACAGCACAGCAAGCGAGCTGTTTGTGCAGGCTGGCCCTATTCACACACGCGCGGACGCACATACACAGACTTTCAAAGGACCCTCGTTGGCATAAAGCATGCCCTGACCCAGTCCTCTCTTTGTCGTTCATTTCATTAATTTCAGAGACGAAAACTTGTTTACAAGTTTTAACTTAAGTAGGTAATTCATTTTTTCAGGGGAGCAACTGAATGCTAATTGTGTGAAATGCTGGTTTTATACATACAATATTAACAAGACAAGACAGGAAAGAATGAAGAGCTACATAAATAGTCCCAGTGTAGATTTAACAATATACGCTCAGCATAAAACTGGCACCATAAATGCAAAGATTGAAGTATTGAAGTTACCAAGAGGAAGTCAAAACAAAGGAGAAAGAAAAGTTGTAATTGTGGCAACGTTTTTGGCGTCGATACACATTTCAGAAACAAATTCCTATCATATTCAGTGTTACATAATCGGCCAACACCTTAATGTCTGTTTATGATCACGGGAAGGAGACTCAAGTTTCTAAAATCAACAAATCCATCTTTCAAAAATTATAGCAGTGCAGTTCAAGGAAATCAAGGTATGAGATTCGTGACCTTAGAGACATTTTTTGTAACTGATGAAGCCATAGATTGTAATGTAAGTCACTTACTGTCACAATATAAACATTTATAACGCTTTGGTTATCAATTTACAGTCAATTTAAATCAATAACATAGAATACATGTATTCCTGTTTCAGGCTGATCATCAACAACAACAAAAAATACTTGACTTTCTACAAGCTTAGTGAACACTTCTGTTTCATTTAGTATGTTTGTAATAAATGCAGAAATGCAGGTAAATACTGCAGGTGGACAAATCATATCTGTAAGAATAAAAAAGACACTTTATAGAAAGTAACTGAAAATTAAACACTCCTTCAGCTGTAACTTAAACCTTATTAGAAACTATATAAATGCCTTACAACTGATGTAATGTGACGTTACGTTACCGTAAAGACAAGTATGGAGATTTTTCATTCACTGGAACTTTCATCCCAATGGCCAGTACTTTGTGTCTGTGTGTGTGTGTGTGTGTGTGTGTGTGTGATTGCAACCTTGCAGATTTTCTTTTTTTTTTTAAAATGCAACTTCTGTACACCAATTACATACAATCCAACTCGACCAAAAGCCCTGTAGCAGCAGAGCCGTGTCACCACAGTCATTATGGCACAAGATATATGGGAAAAGAACAGGGTGCAGAGCCTCTGCACTAACGCGACTTGATTGAAGTTTGATCCCGGCCATCAATTATGTGGTTGCTATGTTTCCTCCGTTGCTACTCTGGTATCTTCCTTCACATGCTCGATGGGAAGAGGACAAGGAGGGTGTAAAACTCATGCGCACGTACAGGTAAGGCCAAAAACATATTACAATTAATGTACGAATTTACACGAGTTGGCAAAATGGTAGTGTTCTGTTGCTGTTGTCCGTTGTTGCTCAATTTTAAAGTCTTTATGTTAAAGTTTTGAGGCCTCTGCTCACTGCTTTGCCCCTTGTCAGCAGCCGGCGTGAGCTTACCTGCCTTCTCATCTTCTGAGATTTTAACTAGTCTACTGTACACTGCACAGTTCTTATATTTGCGTAATTTAGCCATACATGTTTGAACCGGACACGGATTCCCGGGGCGAAGAGGAAGAGCTGCTGTACTTGTTCAATGTCACCTACAAGTCAGCGTATCAGAGTTGCAAATTTTGTTCCTTCGCATGTCATCAGGTTTGGTTCGTGAGGTTTTCTACATAGAAGACCCAGACCGTCAGAATCATTGGTGGATTGTAGATTGAAAACAAGTGTTCCCGACATCCAAGATTTTTGCAGTCAAGCTGTAAATACTTTCAAGAAAAGAATTGTCTTTATTGCCAAACACAAGAAAAGTGACTTTGGTTTAGTATAGTGCTCAATTTACTAGAAGATAAGACATTCAGAAAAAACTTTGCAGTAAGAACTGTACAAAATAAAATAAATAATACACAAACTATGTAAAAATGTGTTGAATAAATCTAGAAATATGTGTAGACATAAACTTAATGTAATTTCAGTGTACAAAAAAACCCATTAGAATCATGAAAAATTGTTCTTTTATGCACAAATGTTTTCTAGCAGAGTTATAATTTAAAAACCTTTATTAAAAAAAACTATCTTTGGAGGACATCAGACGTCTACATAAAATTATCTTTGTTCGTAATTGCAATTGGCAACTTTGTTTTATGTAAATGTTTAGACTGTACAAGCTCTCCTCTCTAAAGCCTTTTATAAACATATGTCTCCTCAAAGGCAACAGAGATTCATGACATCAGTGTGCACACAGCGGCAGCGTCAAATTTACCAAAACTTTAACACAAAGATGTTAAAATCAATACATAAATGAAACAACAAGCAAATAGATGCAGAGCATCTGTTCGAGCCGCTTGTTTGGTTCAATTCCAATGATCCGAAATGATCCCCTTCCATGGTCCACTAATCACAGCTTGTTTGACACGAAGAACCATAGATTTCGCAGTCGGCATTTTTCAGATTTTGGAGGTTTTTGCGTGTTGGCTTGTTTTCAGGCCTACACAAACTATGCCCCCCCAGGCCGCACCCCCAGAAACCGCCTCTAGCCATACCAACTCAAGAGTGCATACGTGTATCTGTTCTGCGGCGGGTTGTCGTTAAGGCAACACGACCCAACCCGAGCTGAGCTTTCTAGTGTTTATATAACGTGCATACAGAGAAGCATATCAGTAGTTTGATAGTGTCAACTCTGTAACCCTGCATATGAATTTGAAAAAAAACTAAACAAAAACAATGTTGGTGTTGTTTAAGTTGTTATTTTTGGCTTTAATTTGATGACATTTAGATCAGAGGAGTTGCGTTATGGCACTGTCCCTTAATTTAATGCCGACATAAAGGTAAAGGAAAAGTGACATTACACGTAGGTAGAGGATGAATACAAGGCCCATTAGTTCAGCTTAGCAGAAAGAGTGGAAGAAGGAAGTGAAAATGTCAACATCTTTAAAGTTTTGCTGGTGTTTGTGCAAGAAATAATGATCATTTCACAATGGTATAAAATTGAGAGGACACTTCAATGCTTATAAGAGGCAAAAAGTCAAAGTGCACATGAAGAAAACTCCTCCAGTTCTCTCCGACCTCAATCATCTGCGGACGCGCAGTTTCCTTGATTTAACCGCTAATATAAGCGCATTAAATCTTTGCAAAATCGCCGGTTATCTCGACTGATCCCTCTCTGCCCTCTTCCTGTAACAGAAGGAGGCGTCCAACCCTCCTTTCTAACGGTGGAAACCTCAGGACGCCGAGTCCAAGCCCACAGGCCACTCAGAGTGTCAGCTTGTAATACTGCTGCTTAATGAGGGAAGAAATAGCAGCGGTTACCCATTTGGTCTGAGTCCTCTTTCAGGCGCAGGGTCTGCGTGTGTCTGTGTGTCTGCACATGCCTGACTGCTCATGTGTGTGTGTGTGTGTGTGTGTGTGTGTGTCTCTGTGGGTATGTTTGCAGCTCGGAGTGTAGAGTGTGTGCATGGTGGTAAATGAACGTGATTGTGTTTATTTGCTGGCTGTGTTTAGGATACAGGAAGCCTTGGGGGCCCAGACTCTTGGTGTTTGTTATGGAGCGAGGAGGAGGTAAGGGTGTGTGTGTGTGTGTGTGTGTGTGTGTGTGTGAGAGAGAGAGAGAGAGAGAGAGAGAGAGAGAGAGAGAGAGAGGAAGTTAAAGCCATGTCTGCTGTCTATAACTGCTGGGCATGGAGTCTCAGTGGAGCCAGAGCGCCGTGCAAGGACACAAACACACACACAGAGAAAGTCACAAACGCTAATACTTTATTGGAAACATATAGCAGTGATTTATAGTAGCCTAATGATCCGCAGGGGGCCTCGGGCTGATTCATTCCTTATGTCAACTCTTCCACCTTTTTCATGTTACATCTTCCTCTTCGGTGACGTGGTTCTAGAATCCTGCATCAGCTCGTCAAAATAAAAGCCTTCTTTTGTCAATAAACTTCAAAAAGTTTC
>KV751332.1:12194490-12206881 GCA_001698575.1 Mola mola | reverse complement strand
AACACGCATCGCAAACAGTAATTTTGCATGTTTTTAGCACTCAGGGATGAGTGGAGCAGCAAACAGAATTCTTCTATTTATTTCTCTCTTGTATGTAAACTGGTTATTTTGGCATTTGCAGAAAAGCCTTCAGTTCGGAGAACAAGTCTCCTTTATATGCGACTAAATGGCAAAAGCAAATTAATGCTCATCTGTCAAACATTCTCATATTTCACTTTGATTCAGCACTCACAGCACCATGTTTCTGAAAATTCAGAAGCCCAAGGCACGATGCGTTTCATTTTAATGGCAAGGACTTGAAATCAGCGACTCCCTGTGACACTAAGAACTAAAATGTTGAAATGTTGCCACTGACCGTACTCTGGGATTTAATTATGTTCCTTCCAAAGCATAACATAAATTGGTATTATGCGAACATAAATTCAAGGGACATGGTTGCAAATGGATGCGGCCTTTGGCTTCCGTCCCAAAAATGTTTAGTGAACAGGTTTGCAACATCTGCAGCTTTAACAATAAAATGTTAGCAATGAGCTTGTTTTCCAGGAATACACACAAAATTTCTCAACTTTGCTGCTTTTTGGTCACACCGAAACCAACATTTTTGTTCGTTTTTGAGTGACCAAAAACTCCGTCTAATGTGGAAATGGCTTCGTGTTCAAATTCATTCCAACAAATATTTTTTGGAGGCATTTCGTTTGCTTATTAAAAACTGACAGAAAATAAAGGCATAACAATTTGCAGCATAGAACCCCAGACGGATTATACCTGATCCGTTAATAGGTCTATTTTTCACAAAAGTCCAAATATTTTGGCAAAGATGTGAATAAAAAGGCCTGCTCCTTTCCTCATCCAATTCAAACATTAAAAGGCACAAAAAATGACTTCTGCACAATGTCAACATATGCGATCTAGCAGCCAGTCCTCAAACACTTACCTTTTTTTTTTAAATAATCTGAAATTCTTTAACAAATACCATTTTGTTTTGCAAACGGGGAAAAGCTCTCCTCTCCCTAACTGTTTTTTGCCTCTTGAGGTTTTGCTGCAGTTTCCTTAAGTAATTTGACAGTTTCACCACATCCAGTTTGGTTGCTGGCCGGTGTATTGGCTGCAGCGCCGGCCAAGCTTTTTCTGGAGCCGTCCTCTTCTTCTTCTTCTTCTTCTCCTCCTCCTACCCCCCGCTACAACTCCAATGTGTGGTTTCATCTCTGAGGGCCTCCAAAGCACATGGCTGGTGTCCCAGTGGGAATGAAGGACAGGCAAAGAAAGAGGAGAAAGCAGAAAGGAGGGGTGAAAAGAGTGAAAAAGTAAAGAAAAAATTTTAAAAAGAGTGGGATATTTGTGCGTGGAGAAGGCCTTCCTTCTTCCTTCCAGGTCGTCCTCAATTCCTCCCCCCGTCCCACGCCTCCCTCTCTTGAGCCCAGGACACAAACACCAGGCACGCAAAGAAACTGACCCAAAGAAGAAGAAACGTTTCATTTAGCAATTTGTCCTTTTGTTCCCCAACCTCCACCAAGCCGACCTAAGGCTGTTCTTCACAATTCAGTGCTGGAGCGGAGGCAGAAAGCGCTCTGTGCGGCTTGTGAGCTGAAAGGTTTCATTGTAAAGTGTTTCCTTTGGCTGTATAAATGCAAAAACAAAGACAAATCTCAATTTTAGATTAATAATGTATTTCTAATTATGTATATTATGCATTGAGTGCCAAAACTTAGTTCTGGTAAAATGAAATGACCAAGATTTGCAGGTGAAAGTTTTGCATATGAAGCGTGACTGAATTTTGTTATAATGCGAAAAAACAGATTTAAATTTCTCCAAAAATATATTTTCCTTTGCAAATCAATGATGTGTGAGCGTTATAGTTAGGAAATCTCCTTGTGGAGACCCTGTTCTAATTGAGTAAACGCTCTTTTCCTCACTAAACAATTGTATTCCTGAGGCCCTAAACACTCCTGAGTCAGAAGTGGAGAACATTTTTGTATTTATTTTTGTAATTTCTTTTCGTGCAAAATGTCGCCAAACACTTGGCCTTTGTGTGATAAGTGCTACCGAATAAATGGACGCTTTTATGAGATTCTCAGGAAAGACGTGACCCAGAAAAAGAAAGACGGGGAGAGAAAGGGGCAGAAAGACGGGGAGAGCGAGAGGGAGAGGGAGGGGGGTGAGTAATTTACACCAGGAAGTAATTATGTAAATTCTAAGAGGGGTCTTCTACTTTACAGGCCAGCCATAAACCCACTGCGATGTCTGGCTCGCAATAAACATTATTTATTTCTTTGTTTATTAATGCTTCCACTGGTACCCCTCCCTTACGCTCCCGTGTTTTTCCTCTAAAGAAAGAAATAGAAAACCCCACAGACTGGAAACTGCTTAATGTTGAAAATGCTGCGTCCAAGTTTAAAAGAAAGAGGAACAAAGATGGAGGATGCAAGGGGGCATGTTAATGTAATTATTTTTTATGAAACAAGCATGTGTACTTGATGTGGGTTTGTTACATGTGGTTTGATATGTTTTGTGTTTGTGGAAGGAAAAGCTGAAGTTTCAAAGTGGGTATTAAGCAGATTTAAAGGCTCCGGGACAAAGAAAGTGAAGATCGGATGAGGTCAAACGTTACCAGTGTCTTGCAATCAGCCGGGACATCAAGGGGATTTTTTTTTCACTGGGAAAGATGGAAACATGCATCAGAGCACCTCCAAATTAAGTTAGACCGATTGCTTTAGTCACATGTTTTAACGTCTTGCCTCTCGGACTCTCTGGACTAAAGCATCCAGACTGAGCTGGTCAAATTCCATAAATTGATCTTTTTCTTATCATTTTAACACCCCAAAACCTTTAAAAAATGAAAAATTAAGGGAACGTAGCCTCAAATTTCAGTGTGAATGATGAAAAGTGTGTGTGTGCATGTTAAGTAATTACAGACATGTTTGCTCAACATAACAGTAAAAATATATATAGTTTTTTAATCCAGATTATGCACCAGCGTGGGCATTTCGCCCTGGCCTGATGCTGAATGTCTTATCTTAACATCATCTGCGCTGCTCTGTCACAACATCTGCAAGCCTCCGTTTGGGTGCCTACAAACTGCCAAACTCCGAGTCAAGCCTGCATAGACCAGCAGCTTGTTTTCAACTGTCAGAGAGGCACGACTCCTTAATGACATGTTGCATCCCATCCTAACTGAAACATCCTCCCCACAGGGTAAATAAAAGCTCGGCGTGTGTGTTTGATCAGAAGGAGATATATGATCCGTTCTCCTAAAAGGAAAGAGCCTCTGTTGACATACAAGCACAGCTCATGTGTTCCGGCGAGAGAGAGAGAGAGAGAGGCAGAGAGAAATATCCACATGCATGAATACAAGTATGGAGTGTGTGTGTGTGTGTGTGTGTGTGTGTGTGTGTGTGTGTGCGCGTGTGTGTGTGTGTGTGGCGCTGCACATGTCCATGCACAGCAGATAGTCTCCCTGTTTATTTAGTTTGAGGTGACAGCAGGAAGGAAGGCAGGTTAACGAGCTGCTGGCTCCAGGCACCCAGGCACATGGCGGTTACGCAACCTCAGCCAACTGCTCTTACACACACACACACACACACACACACACACATACACAGATAGTGCACTCACCTGGGCGTGGAAACAGGCTTACTCACAAGCAAATTCAAGAGCTTTTATACCTGTTGAATGCGATATTGACCCCTTACATCAAACAAAACAGCCTGGACTGTCATTCCAACGTCAGACGTGTGTTTTCTTACGCCATTAGGACTTTTGCAAAGTATGTTGCAAAGCAAATAGTCAGAGTACTATTGTGACAGTAAATGAGAGTAACAATCAATCCACGTTGTGTTTTTATGATGCACCTAAAACGTGTGATTACGTTCCTTGATTCCCTTTTTGACACTGAGCAGGAGTTTTAAAAAAATTGGTAGCAAGATCAAAAAAATCCAGAACTTCAGTCAAATTAAATCAAGGCAGTTTTATCGAAACACAAATTTGCCTCATTCGAAACTGAACTCCTAAAACTCCTAAAACCAAATCTTTTAATGGTTTAAACATGGAAAGAGGTACCAGTTAGGACAAAGAGGCAATAAATTTAGCAGAACTGCAGTAATGACGAAGAGGATAACAAAATTCTAGATTGTACACATGAACAAGAGGATTAGGGTTAGACATGGAGCGACATGCACACAAGGAGAGAGTGAAACTCCCGAGGACAAAGATTCCCTATCCAAAACATCTGGAATTCAGAAGTCTTGGAAGAGTTTCGGTACTAACTGACAAGTTCTTATTAAATTTAAAAACACTTGTGGTCTATAAGATTCTGCTTGATATAAAACCTCAGTTCCTAATGCAAGAGTCTCTTTTATAATGGTGGTTTATTGGGAAACAGTTGGGGGTTTTTTTTTTTTGTTTGTTTGTTTGTTCTTTGCAATACCAGGACTTGCCACTGGCAAAGTTGCAGCCCTAAGCAGTGCGGTTCAGTTTGGTTCGGTACAGTTTGCATTTTTTTGCGTTTCCATTGTCAAAAGTTGTGAACGGTACCCTGTATCGCGTTTTTAGGATGACTCTGGTGTGTCAGGCTGCCCCGCCCACCAGGTAATGGTACAGTCGCCAGTAGAAACACACGACTGCAGTGAGCTTAACCTTCCCAAGTGTGCCGTACCGAACTGAACTGTACCGTACCGCTTGGTGGAAACGTGGCTCTACTGTCCTCAAATTTTTGATTGTGTGTTAATTTTAGCGCCTATCGTTCAATAATCAAAGACTTTATTATTATTGAATGTGAGCAAATATATAAATGACTTTAGACATCCATTTCGAGTAAGCACACCATTATCTATATCAGTACCATCAGTGAATGGAGGGCACTAAAACAGGGGCTGAGTAGGAACAAACCAAAACAGAAGTAGTCATTTTAAGAAAGGTTATATAGAGAATATCTCCAGAATTGAGCTTCAAAGCAATGATTTTGATCTCAAGAAGCAATAACATAACTAATAACAGCTTTTTTACCCTTTCCACAGGGGTAGCAAAGCAGAGGGTATTATTTTTACCCCTGTATGTCCGTCTATGCGAACAAAATAGCTCCAAAACTATTGCACGGACCATTACCAAGATCAAGATCTCCAGCTGATTACAATTTTGAGCACCAAAATGGACAGAATGACAAATGGAGACTGTTGAGTTGGTGCAGTGTTGCAACCCACATGTTGGCTCATTTAAATGATAAATTTCAATTACTAAACTCCGTGAGATAAATAAAAGATATCAGAAGTTTACTGTGGGCCCCGAATGCTTTAGAAAAGAATGAAAGGTAAAAGATTAGTCAATAATTAGTTATTAGCCACGGATCAAGTTCTGATTTTGCATAGAGGCTTTAAACAGTCTTAAAGCTTTCGAGAGGACTGAAAATGTGTAAGAAAACTGATTTCATCCGTTTTCTGCACAACTGAGAACAAAGAGGTTTTTTTCAGTAAGAGCAGCTCTCATGTCGAGATGAAATCTGTGATTACCTGTGGTACTTTCATTCCAACCTTCTGCTGGCCTCCTTAAGAGCACATGCTTCATGATCGACTTCAGCCTTCATTTCATTCATTTTTACAATAAAATGTGTTTGCACGTATAAGCTCACCAGGCTTTTTTTTACACAAAACCTACTGGACTGTCAGAGACGACACCAAGTATTCGCAGCACGTAAAAATGACTCAACAGCTGATGTTGACGCGAGCGGTCACCAGCTGGGAGGCGTGCGCTCATGCATTCTCACATGTACACACGCAGAGCTACACATGTGCGCACGCTCGCTAACTTGTCTGCCAGGTGCAGCATCTGCAATCTGCATTTTTGTGCTGAAACGTCCGGTGATTTACAGTGGCAAAGGCAAAACGCAGAGACCGGGGGGACAGAGAGACAGAGGCGGTGGAAAAGACAGAGCCGCATGATTCGTCCGTCCGTGTGTGTGTGTGTGTGTGTGTGTGTGTGTGTGCAACATGGCAGTGATGGTCAGCCAAGCAGAAAAGACCCCCCACGTCACCCATTAACACGCTCTCACCTTTGACCCCTCACCCAGGCCCCATTGAATGGCTCCCTAATGGAGGCCAGACTTCGCATGTTTGTGTGTGCGTGTGTTTCCACGTGCACCGGTTGCATGTGTCCATCTGTGTGTGCCGGAGAACGACGGACAGAGAGAGGGAGAGAAAGACGACGGAGAGGGAGTTGGTGAGTACAAAGAAAAACCAACTCCAGAGAGTGGAGGAAGTTTACACAGCCGACTTTGCAGAGCTCCAGGAGCTGCTCTATTTATAAAGGCAGCAAACCTTCACTACGTGTGTGTGCATGTGCAGGGACACAAGAGCATGTTTTCATGCCAGCTGTTTGTCTGTGTGTGCGCACATTTTCAGCACTTTCCCCAAAGTGTGTCCGCGCAAACACACGTGTGCTCGTTGAAATTAATAAAACCTGCACAATTGAAGGCTTCCTGTTATTTGGCGGTGAGGCCAGAGGAAGTTATTTTGTGGTACACTGATAATTTTGGTCAGAACACTGGGCTATAAATACTGTCAGCATTACACACTTCATTCCGCCTTCCATCCCTACATCCCTCCCTGAAATGAAAAACTCGTGTGCGGCAGGAAAACAAGGCAAAATAAGCATGCGGGGAGTTGTTTTTAGATTTTTTACAATGTCCCTCGCTCTGTTCTGGCCTGCTCTGGTGTCAGGTTCCTTGTAACAAACAGGCTTTGTGTGGTAAGATACGTGCCCCATAAAGCCTCCAATGAACCTATACACAAAGACAGCACCAGTTAAAATACTGTATATGGCTCTGTGTATGACTACAGTCATATTATTTTCTCCTTTCGATGCTGTGACTCCAAGGACATCAACGCCAGCAATAAATGTTCCCCTTTTAAGACATATCGTATAGCCAAAGCCTGATTTATCTTATTCTTCGGCACCACAGGCCTCCATCGTTGTCTATAAACTATTAAAATCAAATCAATAGGCTCTTGGTCGCATGTTCCTTCATTAAACGGTTTATTTTGAGGTAATCCCACGTGCTACACGCTAGTGTCGTAAATGCTTACTATAGCAAACCAAATATTGATTTGTAGCCGAAAATAATCCCCTACAAAGGAAAATACTGGACTGTTCAAAAGCTCTTTAAATTCAGTGACATATAGAATTTAAAACATTGTATTTGTTGACATATAAAAATAGAAAAGTGTCTGAGGAAACACTTGAAAACTGTTTTGTCAGTATCCTGCACACATGGTCGAATGTTGAAAAGACACACATGTACACAACACACGGAACAGGAGCGTGTTCAGGAAACACACGAACGCACACGCCGGGACATGGCCTGCCGCACATGCACACACTTGCATTAATATGGCACTTGCAGCACACGCATGTGGTCACTGCATGAGGCACAGGAAATTCTTTCAAGGGCATGTTAATATTCCAGATGCTTTTGGATATAAACAAGCCTCCAAATTGGAGAGCGGAAATTCAATTTGAACGCAGCTCTCCGTGGCGATACAGAGATGTTTATCCCTCCCTGTCCATCTCTTTAGTGCCGAGCTATGATAAGGGATTTCTGTTTGACTACCACTTAAGCTGTGGCCAACAGAGAGAGCACGGTGTGGAAAACAGTTCATGAAAAACAAATTCATTTGTGATTCGAGCGCACAAGAAATTTTAAGCTCACAAAGACTTTTGTAAGGCTCAACAAAAACTGCCCACTTGCCCCGGGCAAGTGAAATGCCATTTTGGGCTAATAAATGCTCCAAATTGCTTGTTTAGTCTGGCAGGAAGTGAAAAATTGTTTAACACACCATACCATTTGGACACATGAAAATGGGAAAAACATTACTGACGTAAACGTTGCCATTTCTCTGGAAACAGGGGTCAAACTACACTGACAAACACAATGTAACTGTTCTAAGTTAAAAAGGCTGTGTAAAGAGTTCTGAACTTCAAAACACAAATTGTGGTGACTTTTAATGACTAAAACGTGCAGAACGCACAATAATGTTTTAGAATGCAATAGAATAGAATAGAAAAGGCCTTTATTGCCATTGAACATAAGAAATATACAACAAGATTTGGCGAAATATTCTGTTCAGTGCAACGATAAAATATGAATAAAAAGCATTAAAAAGAAGACACACACACACACACACACACAAACGTTGCGGACATAACGGCACGTAACAAATTGTCATTCCTAAGGAATAGCCATTGTACTTTGAATGAACCCTAATAGGACAGATAAAAAAGAAAATGAATTAATGATTACATATTGCACATAATTGGGGGCGTAATAAAACTAGGTAGCAGAGTACGTAGAAGGTATCTGTCTGGCTCTTTGTGCACCTGGACCTCCTGCCATCTGGCAGGCGGTTGAACAGGTGCTGTCCAGGCTTGGAATTGTCTTTAATTATTTCCATTGCCCTGCTGAGATGCCGAGGGCAGGGGATGTCATCCAAGGAGGGCAGTGGGCAGCCCACGGTCCTCTGGGCTGCGTTTATGAGTCTCTGCAGAGCTTTTCTGTCTGCCACCGAGCAGCTGGCGTACCACACTGCGATGCTGTCTGCCAATGCACTCTCAAAAAGTGTAGTGTCAGCTTGCCCTCCTTACCATTGATGTAGTGTTGGCTGACCGACAGAGGTCCTCGGGTCCGATGCGGGTTCACAGGGGTTTGAAGGAGGAAACCCTCTCGACTCGACCCTCCAGGATTCCCCTGTGCCCCTTGAAGACGACCACCATCTCCTTGGTTTTCAAGCTGAGTCAATGACTTTGTTTTTCCAGTGTACAGTATATATTGCACAGCTTGGAGCAAGTTTCAAAGTAAGGTAAATGAAATAAACATGCCAATTAACTTTCGTCTTTGTTGTTATCTCATAACACATTAATTATTAGCTCTGTTATCTGATCGAAGAAATGGAGCTATTTGTATAGGGGCATGACCAGGCAAGTGGAAGAGAACATTAAAGGCCTGCTCCAGCTTTTGATTCAATACATAAAGACTATTTGCTGTCACATAAAATTGGGTATTTTAATTTTATTTTTTTTTCATTTTCAGTTTTTTCTCATGAAAGTGTTCCTTCATGGCCTTGAAACGGCTTGAATGTTCTAAACCTTTTGCCTTTAGTCCCACCCACTCTCCACTCACCGCTCTGCCACTCACCTGCAGCTGGAGCAAACTGGATCTTACCTGTTCTGTAATCTTCTTCAAACCTTTAAGCTAGTCTACTGCATGCTGCACAATGGCAAGGTCTATCATTGGAGTAATTCAGCCATACAAGTTTGAACCAGACAAGAATTCCTAAACTAACTAAACTAAACTAAACTAACTAAATTAAACTAAACTAACCCTAACCCTTTAGGGTTAGTTTAGTTTCTACAAAGTTGGGCCCTACCTCAGCAAGTTATCAGGATTGGCTCCTTAGGTTTTCTACTTAGAAGTAGAAATTTCTAGCTGGGCTGCCAGAATTTTGCAGGAAGCAAAATCTTCTGCCGTGACATTGACTTTGCATCTTAAATTGCTAATAAATGGTATAATTATCCAACACAAGTAAAAATAAGAAAGCAAAACAAATCAATAGGCAATCACAAACATCCATATACATACATAGCAACTCGCAAAGACCTTGTTGCTCAACATGAAGTGAAAGCTGCCATTTAAACCAACCTAAGAGCAGTCATTGATGACATGCTAATGTGCTTGTCTGGGATTTAAACACTTTGATCATGCTAGCACTACTATGCTAACAATGTCTGCAGAAGTAAGTTCCCAAATAACTTTTCTGTTATACACAAATGGTTCTTGCCACAAAACACCACTTCCTGCACTTCAGATGCTTTGCAAACAAAGAGTCTTTTAGAGCAGAAAATGTAAAAGCTTTTATCATGTGGCTCTAGGTCAAATTCCTACATAGTATAGGAGACAGTGATTAAAGCAAGGCGGGCATTTTACTTATTTACTTACAGGAGAGTCGGAAGCTTATCCGCTCGCTGACTCACAGACTAAACTTCCTAGCTTTTACTGATATGGAAGATGCATCTTTAGTGTGAGATATTTTGAATAATGAACTCCCTCCCCCCAAGTGAGTGTTTCAGGTTAGACATCTGCCACGAGGAGTCTGATCCAGATTTAACAGTGAAGAGCGGCTTCACCTCGCTGCTTTTCATAAGGCTTTCATAAAGCCATGCTTTATGTGTAGGTTGTTGGTCTGAACGACCCCTCGTCATTAAGGACAAAACAAGCACGGCACAGTTTACGGCAGGGCCACTCAAATTAGCAATGCACAGGAAACCCCAGCCCTCCACAAAGTCCCTCTTGGACTCCCTTAGAGAGTTCAAGAGAGTAACAACAAACACTGGCAACTATATCCAGGTATATATCGCAGTGGTGAGCCACGCTTTGACTCTGTTTTGCTGATTCCTGTGAATCATAGCAATCTTTGTACATTTACGGTAGGTTAATGTTTTGATAACTCTTACAACTCTTACTAATCCTCAAATTTTTAATATTCATTCAAACCCTTTCAGAAGAAGACCTCCTCCACCTCCTCAGACATCAACAAATAGTAGTTGGTACTAACAAGTGCTCATTGTGCCATGCCAGTATCGCTCCTCTCAATCAATCCCGGGACTTTATCCCACGGCAACATCGGAAACTCACTGTTTACCCATCCCATAATAAGGCTCTTTCAACTGAGGACATCTTGATTAGGTCTGCTGAGCGTCTGGATCTCATTTAGCATGGAGGATGGGACAGAGGGAAAGGAAGGAAGGGGGTTTGGAAAGGGGGAGAAGGACAGAACGAGAGGTGAGGGAAAAGAGAGCGACGACTGCAAAGGGATGAATACAGCAAGATGCTGTTGTCTTTCAGTAAGATTTTGGGTTTTCGAAGTTGTGTTGACGTCCAGGTGAGCTTTGGTAGCGCATCGGTGAGCGTCCCTAATGTTTCCTGATAACCCACAGTGATTTGGATTTCATTATTTACACTGCATAGAGTTGTAATCTTCGTCCCAGAAGAAAAAAAGGACAATTTGACATGAACATCTGATCAATTCTAGTGCATTTGGGTTACATTTAGGATGTCCTTGAAAGAACTGTACATTACCCTTTCATGACATATCACTATACAAACACACCCATGAACAACACGTGAAAGTTTGCAGAAACCTCAAGTCCCTTTTACACAGCTCAATACAGGCCCTGTATATTTATAAGCAGCTACCAGCAGTTAAGAACTCAATGGAGAAAAATGATCTAGAGGTACCAACTACTCAGCCTCTGAGTAGGCAGGAACAAGGACAGAATGATTGTTAATGCAGTGGCATTCCATCCTTTGCATAGTGCTGCTGATTGCACGTGTAAAATGTTAGATTCCAATGCTGCTCACTCGTAATACCAGCTTGCTATGTAAAATCACACTGTGGGACATTTTACTGGAGGGAGACCAAGGGTCTGTGCAATAACCTCCTGTCACTGTTGGACGTTGTGTTATAAAATCATTAATCCAAGCAAGATCTTGCCATAACACAAAAGAGAGCATGGCTGTGTGATGGGAGTAATAAGTTGGTGATTGGGCACGATTGAATACTTGTGTTTTTCTTAAATAAATGACCCAAACCTTTATTCCGGTGTCAGGACTGTTACTACACGCACCCCTATACATGTTGTGCAATTGCATTTCGCTTTCATGGGAGGACGTAGCGGGCGCGATCATGTGTGAAATCTGTTGCCACAGAAAACCCAGGTATCACATTCATGTGCGCTGCAGTTTAATACGGCCTCAGCGGAACACACAAACACACCCTCCCCCCCCCGACACAAATATATACTGTCACACACGCCTATTCACTGGGAGACACACGGGTCAACATACTGCATACTCACACAGCATATGTCTGTGTGTAGCCATATATGCAACCGGCGCACACACACACACACATATGCAGAGCATGTTTATGCGACAGTGTAGAGTTCATGTAACCGATAAGGGACAGTAGAGTCAACAGTACTGTTGATAGCCTGCTGATAGAGTGTTCCTTAGCTTCCGCTGCCCTTTGTTTACCTAATGATAAAGTGGATCTGTATGTGTGTGTGTGTGTGTGAGACACCGTGTGCGTATGCATGTTTTTGAGCTCCCCCTGTGCCACAACCAGGTCACACTTCCTATGCGTTATCCGTGCACGTCAGTGTGTAATTAAAGCAAGAGCGATTATGTTTAAATGCATTTTATTAGTTTCGAGAGAAACTAAATCTGCTGCCGCAACATAGCTCAGTGTCAACATTTTGGCTAACGTGCAGGGAAGTGCAGGACTTAGGTAGACCTATCACAGCTCTTAGTCGGGTCAAATATGCTGATGAACGTTTCCACATGCCTACT
>KV751332.1:12129130-12170099 GCA_001698575.1 Mola mola | reverse complement strand
TCGAGAACAAAGATCAAATGTCAAGATTATTTCTGAAACGTAATTCGTAAATAAAGCTGAAACGATGAGAACGTAAAGTTGAATCATGGCAGCCACTTTTCAGGTCTCAGCAGTACAACATAGGTGTAAATCCTGCAAATAGAGGAAGGTTTAATTCTATTTAGCTACTTCTGAACCTCAGAGAAGTTTACTCACTTGGAACATACTGAATTCTGAAGTCAGGTAAATCACACAACATTACACTAGCCAAATACCTGAAAAGCCTTTTAATTTTCTGTTCACTCTGGAAAATAGTATTTCAAAAATAAAAACACATCTGAAAACCTTGTTTTTACGAAAGAGCACTTCAACAATACCTGCGTGTCTTGTTTCAAACAAAAGGCCTTTTCAATACGTTGCATTTGATGTGGCTTTGTGCAGAAAGCCTGAGAGTAGAAGTGAAAACGTGTCTTTTTGTGAAACTCCCAGGCTCCCTGTAAATCAAAAAGACTCCTCTTATCTTTTGATAGCTAAAACATGCGAGCGCTTGGCTGGGACACATAATTCCCATCAATTACCCGGAGAAATACTTCCGGCTCTGTAAATCGAGGGCAGCTGACAAGACGCAGACGGCTCTTGGCGCAATGGACGGATTTCACGGATGACATCTGGACGACGCGAACACCTGCACTTGGGTGACCCCGCTGGAACAGCGGCGGAGTGATGCTGCAGAGGGATTCGAGTGTACTGAGTCGGTGTAAAAAAATGTCGATGATAAGGACTTTTGTGGTTGTTTTGCTCTGCCAGGAATCACAGCTGAACGTGGTCAGCAGTTAAACCCGCCTGTACTCTGCGAAAACGGGGTTTGTTTGTTCAAGGTCGCCTGGCGACGCGGTGGTTCGGTGGACCAGCACTGACGGTCTTGGCATGTGACCTTTGCCCGTCCCGACTTCCTCTGTTTCTCACGCCTTTATGCTGTGCCAAAGGAAGATGAACAAACTTTTTTTTTTTTTTTTTATATTTTTTTAAAAAACGAGTAATTAATTTCTCTAAAAGCAGTGACGTTTCATATTTTAAGCCCAGAGCTACTGAACATCTGTAATTTCTGAACGGCAGCTGTTCTTATTTTTCCATAGTGGACAATGCAAAAGAATGACTTCAGGATATTGGATTTTCCAACAGCACCAGTGGGGCAGCAGCTCAGAGGCGAGGAGTGGAGTAAATCTACAATTCACTGGGAAATAAAATGTTAACTAACATTCGACAGCTGCAACAGTTCGCGCTCTTCTGTGAAAAAAGCTGCTTTTGCTTGACCTTCATGCTACGAATGTCAAGCGGGCAGCGGATACCGAGGCAGGGCAGGGCGGGGAGGACGTCCAGATGATGTGACAGCATAAGTTTCCACTGAAACCAAAGAGCGTTTCAGCAAGGGGTCACATCTTCCAGGTGGGGTGACCTTGACTTCCTTCCTCAAATGCAAGGAAAACCACTGCTGGCATGTATAAATAGCCACCACCAGCAAATCATCTCCACTGCACGCGCGCGCGCACACACGCACACACACACACACACGTGTCTGGTGTGTTAAATTTAGCGTGGCTAAAAGCACGTCTGAACCTGGTGGTCAGCTGGGTCACCTTTCCAAAGCCTCCAAGTCAGCCACACTCTAAAATACTGAACTTTATTAAAGCGTCAATGTTTTTAACCACATTGGTTTCAAATTTCGTCAGAAAGTCAAAACAAGCCAGCGAGAACAGCAACATGGAACAAGTGGGCTGAAATGTTAGTATGTAAATGGGCAAGTTTAATGACATCCAGCGGGGGACAGAAATAGATCCGAACAGTCCTCCGCTGGCCTATATGTCAGGTCGCGGTGATTTCAGGTTGTGGTGGCGAGCTAGCTGAGAGGAAGTGGAATAACCAGCAAAGCTAAACGGCCGTTACATCTACAGATATTTATGCTCCGGGAGCTTCCTGCTGTTCGATAAATAACTCAACACCATGGTAATACTTGTCTGTCCACTTTAATTCCAAACTTTTTCCAAGCCAGATACTGAAAATACTTGCAATGATAATAATTAAAAACAAACATGCCACTTGCAGTAGAATGACAGAACAATTTTAATACTCTTAATATGTCAGTGTAAGTTTTAAATCACATCTGGGAATAGATCGTTATTATTTTTTCAATTAAAGATGGTTCATCGGAATCATTTATTTAACTAAAACCATCCAATATCGCATCTGAATGCAGTGACACATTGTCGTGCCTCAGTCACTGCGTCCTGGAGGAATGTGCTGACCCCCCCCCAGCATGCCCAAGCCCCCAGCATGTCAACAAACATGAGGAAATGCATTCCACATTACAGTGTGTCTAAGCAATATATTCCTAAATACGTGAGCAGGAAAAAAACAAAAAACAAAAACAAAGGTCAGTTGAAACTTGACCCTTGATCTTACACATGTGGTCCTCAGCCTCTTGAGCCACTAAACTCCAAGAGGGGCAATTTTTCATTTTCAATGGATTATCTGCATTACAGTCTTTCACAAAGGACAAAAATTATTGGTCAGAAAGGTTAAAAACACATTAAATTAGCTGTTGGATATAATATTTTAAGCTGTGTAAATAACCCCCAAATTACCCACTGACCCCTGGGCTGAGAAACACTTCTCTATACAAATGACTTCAACAGATAAGAAGCTCTTGAAAGATAACGCAAACAAGGCTGCCCCCTGGTGGCTGAACAGGGCTGCCCCCAACAGACAGTAAATAAGGCATTCATTTATACATCACACACCTCAGAATGGCAGATAGTACATGACAGTTCACCACTAATGACTGAAAGGTTTTACAGAGTTGTCAGCATTCACTATATCACACCAAGAGGGGGACCCCAGGTTTCGTATTGTCCAAAACATGTCAAGCAGAGTGGGGGAAATAAAAGAAGGAAAAAAAGAAGTTCTTTTCTCCCTTTTCGAATGGATGAAACTGGACATCACGTCTCACTGAAAAAGGAGGAAAAAGGTGATGGCGGACACTAGGACTGTGGGCTCAATAGATGAAGAGGACTCGAGTGCGGGGCAGGTTGGACAAGCTGTCCGCCATCTTGCGGATTCTGGCGTAGTTGATGAATCCTCGCAGGAATAACAGAAGGCCTGAAGGGTGGCAAGACATAACGTCATACAAAACAGCACTGCTGCAATGGAGAGAAACATGCCACAAAACCCTTCAGTTCACAAGCTGGCTACTTACCCAACACCAGGAACACCCACCACAGCCAGTACTGTCCATCAAAGTAACCAGGGAAGTATGTAGAGAACTAGCGAGCCAACAGAAGGACAGAAATGACGTGTTCACTCGAGTGAGTGCTGCAGTTTACAACTGAATGAAAAACTCTTTGAGGAAGCAGTGCAGCGCCGACAAGCCAGCCGCTACAGAAACAACATTAAAATACCAAAGTGGTGTTTTGGGGCTTTTGAGCTGTTTGTGCCTACATAAGACCACATTTTATGGGTTTGTATGTGCGCTGTGTAATGTCTGTGTGGCCGCCTTCACGTACCCTGACGATGAGAATCCATTTGATGAGGGAGAGGCCAAAGCCCGAGATGGCCCCGTAGCGGCCAGCCGCCGAGGTGGTCAGACAGAAAGACAGGAAGAAGCCGATCCAGTTGAACAGGAAGGCCACTGGACAAAAAAAAATTTTTTTTAATTGTTTTAGCAATGATTCGATGTGGGGAAAAAAAGGTAATCTACACTGGCCAATTAGAGGACAGAGAGAGAGAGAGAAAAAAAGAGCAGATTGGGTAACTGACTGAAAAAAGTGAGCATGAAGATGCCGTCATTTCCTATCCTCAGTTGATCGACATCTTCAAAGTCGTCTCTGGCCACAGAGTCTTCATCCTGCAATGGGATCAGGAACAAAAAGCAAGCTGCTCACCTCAAATCATTTCACTCCAGCATGACCAGGCAGTGCTTTCCGGGGCTTTTCTGTAAATATCGCCGCTCTCCGGACCAATCTAATCAATATTTCATTTTCACCAATTCATAATGACGCATTTGAAATTTTACAAGTAGTGAAGAAGATCCAAGCGAAATGATTAAGCACGGGTAAGCAGCTGCGAGTGCAAACGCAGCTCTGCTGAGAACAGAGAGCGAGAACAACACACACAACAGACAGAACGTGGGAACCGTCGAAGGACAGCAAGCCCATGTCACAGCCACGACACTTCACCCAAAGGTTCTGCAGTTGTGCAGATGTTTTAGGGCTACCATCTACGCACTAGCAAAAAGCACTCTGTATACAGTGTACAAACACATAGGAAGGGTGGGGTAGACAAGACATAAACACTGTGAGTAAGTATGTCTTTTCACACACAAAACCAGCAGCAGAGACACTTCCTCTCACCACACACTCTCCTCCCAGTTACCTCCAGTGAACTGCGAATTATATCATCAAATGTCTCCAGCCGTTCCCTGTGCTGAGGTGGCTGCTGCCGCCGAGCGCAAGGCAGCGTGTGGCAGAGAGACACAACAACAACAACAATCAAACAGGGTGGCACCACAGGCAGCTGTCATTTCACAGTCACTACAGATACCTGCTGTCCTTTTACAACCGGATGATGGCAGCAGAGAAATTCAGAAATGGCTTCCCGATGCATGCGAGTTGTTTATTACAAGTCAGAACAGGGGATGAGAGATTACTGGTGTCTGTTTTCAACAAGTGTCTCTTGCATCTGTTGTTCATCCAAACAGTTTCACATGAAAGCATGCGCATGTCCGTGTGACAAAAGATTTTGTGTTAGCTTTATGCTGCTGTCATGCCAAATGTAGCCAGCTAATTCTTGTCTCATTTGTGATCAGATAACAATAAAATGAGTCAGGTTCAGTTCCCCGTCTCTCTTATTTACCCAGCTACAAATAATAAAGCTTAATATTTCCCATTACTAAAACTCAGGCATCCACTAAAAACTAGTCTAAGTCTTCTTAACTAGCTAAATCTTCTCTCATTTGTAGTCTGACATACAGAATATTTATCAAATTCTGTCCCATTTCGCTCATTTCCTTTTGTCATAAGGAAGTGGTTCAGGGCTGGTAAAAGCATGGACTCATTAAAAACAAGGTCACGGCACATCATAACTGGACCATTTTTTTGTGTTGATAACAGAGCTCGGATCTTGTCCTAAGCAATAAGGCCATTCCAGCATTGGAGAGTTTGTGTCTAAACGAATGTTTTAACAGAAAAATGACCCTTTTAACAGCACTGTCAGTGAGGAGGGCTCTCTAGTAACTTTAGTTGCAACCATGAAAGGCTAAAGTACAACACGGTCATGGTCAGACGCCTCATGCTCATTCACTATACGTTGAATTGAATACCTGCTAAAAATGATATGCACTGGTACAGAAAATATCCACAGGGGCTCAGAGATTGAAGCGTTTTAGCAACTTGTGAACATGTATGATACCGAGTGTGGTCACGTATATTATTACAAAATATCTGTTAGATAAGTCATAAAAAATGCTGAATGTTTTTCTAACCAGCAGCTTGAGCAGGAAAGACGAAGAGATACTGTCAAAGATTTGAGGTATACCGGCAAAGTTCCGACAATCAACATAAGAAAAGAAAAAAAACTTTCCAACAAGCACTTCCTTCCTTTCAGACACAAAGAAATGAGCACAAGCTATACTGCGTGTGTGTGTGTGTGTGTGTGTGTGTGTGTGTGCGTGTAGAACTGAAGGTGCCTGAAAGCTAAAGGAAAAAAAAAAAAGTGAGACACTCACTCTTCCAGTTACCAGGGGAACCGTTGTCTCAGCCTTAGTTCGCTCTGCTTCATCATAGGAAGGCAGCGTCGTGGCAACGTTGTATGATGGAGGCTTGGGGAAAACCCCGCCTTCCTTGTAGTCAAAGTAGGCTGCAGAAAAAAACAACACAGTTTCACATGCAAAGGCAGGAGTTTTACCAACACAAGGGGATTATCTTAATCTCACGCCACTGTTTAAGGCGTTTTTACGCTTAGTCACTGAAGCAGCTCAGGAAGTGGAAACTTCGAGAGGCTCAAGACTTAAAAAAAAAAACCGATATCTAAACCAGAATTTTCGAACAAATTCCTAACAACTAAAGCAATGACCTTTTGTGGTTACGGGTGCTGTCTGAAAACTTGACAAACCTTTCATTCTGAGGAAAAAAAGCGCACAGTGAGCAATTGTTTGCCTGCCTGCAGATGTAATATAGCTGAGAATGTACAGTTCTGTCAGTGAGCCGCCCACTGACAGCAACCAGCTCTTGTTGAACTTGCGAGGTCTCCAACCGTGTGTACATCATTTATCACTCCGTCCATCTAACAGTTTCTCATTTTTAGCCATCACAGTCACTTTTTTTCTAGTTAAAGTAACAAACACTGATGGCAGCCAGAAATTAAAGTGATTTTTTTTTTAGTAATAACATGATGATGTGCCTAAAACAGGTACAGTGGGTTTGTGTGCTCTGCCAAAGATCATTCACTTCCAAGTTCAACCCTTTTATTCCAAACCATATCAGCAATTCACTGCATTGCACTGATCAACACAAATGTGAATCCCTACGACGTAAGCACTGCTAATGACCTCAGCACCAGAGAAACATCTGGATGAAAGGTGGTCTTACCAGCGCCGTCCACAGCCAGGCTGCTGTAAGGAGGTGGAGCATCAGCTGCTACCTGTGGACTGCCCTCTGGGTCCTCCTCATTGGGCAGCTGTGGGGGGACAGAAAGCAATGCCTGATTTATTTAAGGCTACAATACACTGAAAGATCTTTCTTCTGAACACAGATGCATTTAGATAAAGAACCGTCACATTTCCTGTGTGGTGTTGCATGATTATCATAGCCCCCTAGCTAAGCACTGCCACGATAATACCAGGAGAGGAGAGGAGAAACCACCACTGTGAGTTTCTCATTCAAAACACGTATTAGTTAGTTATTAGTTAGTTTCTTCCCTTCGAACACAGGAGTCACACTAAGTATTCCTTAATCCAGATCCAGCTAAAGATTTTAAAACAGACTGATCCAATTACCATGAGTTTCAAATTCCAAAAACGCCTCTGAGAGGATACTGAACATCAACACTGCGTTTGCAGAAGTAATGTTAGAAATAATAGGTAACGACACCTGTTGTCGTTGGCTGTATTCAGAGAAGATGTGAGCAGGAATACAGGGATGCTCATGGAAAGAAATTTCAAGAGAAAGAGGGCCAAACCAGAGCCAGTTACGATTCAGGGCACTGAGGTGGAGATCATCTGGACGATAAGCCTGACTGGTCCAGCCACATAGAGGCACTGTTCATATAGACTGTAAGAGAGCTGCAACAATGAATCGATCAAAAGGACATTAATCTACCACTAATTTGATAATTGATTAATCAATTCAGGCATATTTTTTTAAAAAAAGTATTCAACATTGCTCAGTTCCATCTTCTCACGTGTCAGGATTTACGGCTTTTCTTGGTCATTTCTGACAGGAAACAAAGCCTCTTTGTGTTTTTCTATTAACTATTGATTGGAGTAAATAAGCAGTTTGAAGATGTCACTTTGGTCTCTGAAAAAAAACTACGATGAGCATTTTTCGTAATTTGTACACCAAATGATGAATCGATGATTAGAAGAATTATTAGTTGCAGCTCTATATTGTACTTTCTATCTCTGATTTGATTTTGGTGTGGGTTCGCTTTATTGTACTGGTACTACACCTTCCTGTAATGTCCCAATTTCCCCAATTAATTATCAGTTAATCCCAATACAAAATATTTTGTTAGTGAATCAGTCACATCACACGCACACATGAACAACTGACTGGTGAATAACTGACAATTTTACCCTTAAATAAAAAAAAAAAAAATGGAGCAATTAACGGAACAAAATGTGCCAGGACACTTTCTCTCAGTACAGGGAATAAACTAAGTGGGATCGAAAGCGAGCTAAGCAGGTTAGCCAGTGCAACTAACAGTGAACGACGCGAGCCGCTGCAGTAGGTCGTGTATCTACAACACAAACATAAATATTTATGTAACGTGACAAGGAGATTTGGCTTTGGTGAAATGTGCACCGTTTTCTTTTTCAGCCAAGTCGTCCTCACATGACGACGGTGTCAGAAATGTGACGGCCGAACACATTAATGGGCTTCACGGCCGTGCTGGGTGCGAAGAAGCTAACGAGGCGACGTTAACTGGTTCCGGTGGCTTTAAACAGCTAGCTTCAAACAGCGCGTTCATGAAAACACGGCGGGGGTATCATTTTAAAGGAAACTGTCGTCTCCGGGGGTGGGGGGGGTGACAGCAACACGGCAGAGTGGACGTGAGCCTCGGGTCAGCGTTACGGTGCTCAAAGTGTCATAATCTTCACTCTTTAACGTCTTTCCCATCATACCTGCTGATATCGGGCGCTCGTTTCAGCCATTCCGCTTGGAGCGGCAGGTGGTCAGCGACAGAGAGAAGGTTCACGCCGCCGAGACTCCCAGCGAAAACGAAATTATATAAGAGCAAAGACGGTAAACTCTGTCCTCGCCACAACGAAAGCCTGCTTCTTCCTCGACTGTTCAACGATACACGAGTGTCGAGGTGCTGCAGTGTCAACATAAATGACAGTGCTTCCTGTTAGCAGTGCGGGGGGGGGGGAAGCCGAAATTCTCCAATGTTATTGTGCTAATAATTAACTTATATGAAGAATACTCTGTTTATTTCGTTTTCTTCTAAACCAACCAAAACCATTTACATTTTTTGTCTTACAAACGACATTTTCAGTGCTTTTACTATGGAACCAGAAGTGGTCAATATCTTCTTGGTCCTTGCTAACTTGATGAAGTTCTTGCTCGCCAAGCAATTGACGTCATTGGTCATAACAAACCCTCTACCGCCACCTGCTGAGAGCACAGCGAAACAACCACGAAAACGACCCCCTTAAAAGAAGTACTAAAAAATTTTTAGTTGAGTCAAAGTTAAGATAACATGTTGAAAGCCACTATGAATACTACTTGAGCAAATGTCTTAAAGTATCTGATATTAAACGGTCTTCTGAAATTAAAAGTAAATGGCAAAAAATGTACTACTATCAAAAGCAAGTTTGATAGTATGATTAAAAAGTATCCATCTGGGAGCAAAGGTCTAGTTGAAAACAACTAAACTCCAGCAAACACAAGGCATCACCGGTGGGCTCATTTTGGGCACTAACAAGCCATGTCAAAGCTATAATATTTACTTTTTGAAGACTATTAGTTTTGGATTGGATGGATACGTAGTTTAGCAGATTATCGTATCAAAACACAGTGGAGGCCAATTTACCTGCTATCTGTAAGGTGTTTAGTTTCAATATAATATGTTGTAGATAAAACACTCAAAATAATCTATTTGAACTTGTTCACTCCACTGACACAGAACATTTTGGACTATAGGCTGATAACAGCCAGAAGTGCATTCCTCGTGCATATCCCCTATCGTCTAACACTCTCTCAGGACAGAAATGATCGTGCAGGAGTAAAGGGAAACAAAATACAGCTGGGTCTTTTAAGGTTTTATTGTATCTTTATCTAAAATAAAAAGACAACAACAATACCTGTGACACTTTGCAATGCGAGCTCGAGAGTTGGAGAGGTCGCGTCTCAAACTGATCTAGTCAGGCTACTCAGGGTTTTGGTACTTGAGGAGCACCGGGTAGGTGGTGCCTATGTGCTTTTGGTTGTAGTGGTGGCAAACGATCTCCACGTGGTAGAAACTGAACTGGACTCGGACGCGTTCGTTGGGCGAGGTGAGGAAACAGAGGGTGTAGAGGGCCAACTCGAACTCGGGGCTGACGCCGATGAAGATGCTCCCCTTGGGCTTTATGCCGTTCTTCCAGCTGAACTGTAGCGCCAGGATGTGCTTGTTCTCATCCGGCTGCAGACAGAGAGGACAACCAGAGATGGCAGGTGAAGAGGAAACAAGGAAGAATCTTTAGACGCTCAGAAATTTCTCCCAATTTTGACTTATTATGTTATCACCATTGTAATTCAGTGTCATCTTATCTCATAATTAATCATTTCTGATAGGATTTTTATTTAGTAAATCATAAATTTGGCTTATTAATAGCATTCATATGTTTATTTTTCATATATTTTCATTGGGTTTCTGCAATTTTCCTGATGAAAAACTGCCTCTGTGTGACCCGCCTGAGCTTCTCTGCTGTTGGTGACGTCGGTTCTTTCACTGACACTTTTTTGTATCATTAGCTCAAAAATTGGTCCATACATACACTATTATGGTCTATTGTTCTTATCTTTTGCTTAACGATCATTTACGTGTATGACATGGAATAGCAAGGAGAGTCATTCCAAGATGTTTAGGTCAGTAGATTCCTCAGGTCATTGCTACAAAAAGATCTCAGCTTAGCCACAAATTCTTCAACAGGTCATTTTTTTTACTAAAACAACAGTAAGTCAAATACACGTCAATGATGGCATTTCAGTTTTTGTTTGTTTTAAGATTATTGTTGGCCTCCTTGGCTCCTTGGCTCCTCTTGCAGTTGGACCCAAGAAAACTTTCGCCTTTATGGGCGGCCCTGTGCATCATTTTTAGAAATATTGCCTTATTGATCAATTCAGCAACGATGCAGTCAGGATACTGAACATAATCCCGTTCCTTGGGTCCAGCACTGCTTGAATAAATGGAAATTGCAACAAATGAAGTGATTTCAGAGCCTCACTTCAGTGCCAGTGATACGGCTACGCTAGACTGAGTAAAGACTTCATATTAAACATTAAAAGCCTCGGATGATGCCTAAGCAACAGGCTTATATATCCCAGAACATGAGCTCTGGTTAGAGAGTTAAAATAGTCAAGGAGCTGTTTATAAGGCGAGAGAGCATGCTTGTTCATGGCAGGATGTGAGATTTCTCATCAGTGTGCAGGAGCGAAGATAAGGGCGAGAGAGCACCATTTGGCTGCACGGAGGGGGTGAGAGAGGAGGGGAGGCCAAACATGTGGGTATGAATACACATGATGGGATAAAACAACAAACGCCCCTCTGCCTACCTGGGGCGAATGTGCATTGACGCTGTAGCCTTTGTAGTCGATGTGTCCCAGCTTTTCTTGCAGGTAGAGCTGGATCCAGTTATGGAAGCCGATGACGGTCCGCCTGCCTCTTGTCTCTCCCACAAACACGTGTTCAAAGCCTGAAGAGTCTGGTCTGGAGGGAGACACGGGACCTCCAAGTTCTCTTACACTGTATCAAGTCATGCGCCGCTTGGAGAGAAGGTGGTGCGCAGCGGCTGATTCCACCCACCTGCTTGATCCTCTCCTGGCGTAAAGTTCAAACCAGATCCTGTACAGCTGCTCCTTGAATTGTGTCTCATCCGCTGGAGAGAGGTGCTTCTCTACCAGGTATTTATGAGCTATCTGCAAATAAGCAAGAAGATGTGCAGTAACACTTCAAGCCATGCTAGCAGTGGTGCAGTATGGGAACATTTATGGTCCCCACAAGATGAAGTTTACTGACAAAGCAATCCTTTAAGTTGACCTTCAGTCAAAGTTGCTCTGCTGTGAAATATCTACATCCCCAGACAGTGAGGCCGAGTGACTCTCACAGCTCCTATTACTGTTTTTGGCTTCTCTGAAATACCAAAAACATCCTCGTCAGCCTCTGATGGACTTCAGTGCTCATTAGTAAATGTAAGCTCACAGCTTGGGTGAGTGGAAATGTAGGAAATAAATAACTTTTGTCGAGGCTGAAAAATACCAAAGTTCTCCTTTAATTTCCAAAACTCCGCCACAGATACCTTCATAGTCGAGGTCTGAATGATGGAGTCCAGGAACTTGTGGTTCTCTGCCACCTCCTCGGGAGTTACGATCTCTGGCTCACCGGTGTCGCTCTCATAGTTGTCCAACAGGGAGATGAAGGCTGCGGACACAAACACAGAAGCTCGTCAGAGGGATTCGGCCTCACACATGTCATGTCACACGCGCCATTTCCACCATTTTCTTCCACGAGTGCTGCCCAATCCTAGAAAACACGGGTAAAACGACAACAGTGACAACAACTGAGTAAAAGCATGCTGCCATAGAACTAAACTAACAGCAACGGTACAGCAGCCTTAGGGTGAACGATGCCTCGTTCTCCAAAATCACACACAACGGACAGAAACGGAAAGACCATCAAATGGAAATGTGCTTCAGCATTTGCCATGTGCAGGAGGCCATGAGGAAGGAGGCCGTGTCTGTAGGGGTGAACTCTGCATGCTCTCTGCTTATGCAACCTGCCGCCGTTCATCATAAGGAGATTAAGAGTAGATGAAAAAGCTGCACTTTGAGGGGAGGGTGGCATCACACTGGCAAACAAGTGCTAAGGAATGTGAAATGAGATGATGTCCCTTTTGTAAGAGGCGGCAACACGTCGTCCATCCAGCTGAAAAGCCAACCGTGGCCTCACTTTTGCCTGGAAATCAAGTCAAACAACAGTGATTTGTGCAACTTACCCAAGAAGGTCTCCTTTTTGAAAATGTTCTCGTCGACAAATGTAAACAGAGGAGACCCCGCTCCGTCATTGTTGTCATTGTTGTCATCGTTGTTGATGGCAATGCTGTCCGCTTTGCCCTGCAGCAGCAAGAGAACCAAACTAAAGCTGAACTCGTCGCTCACTTGCTCCCACACGTTTTGGACACGGATGGAAGTGGATTGTCCACGACTCTTAGATCACTAGAATTACCGATGACAGATTGTTTCAGGGAGCCAATTAGCCAACCCTATGTTGCGCGTGTGCACCTGCAGAGAGATCCTGTAGTCCTTTCCAGGTGTGAGTCTGTTGATGTCGTTGTCCCACAGCTCCTGCACCATGGCCGACAGCTCCCTGTCGCTCTCGATCATGCTGTGTTCTTGGTCCCGCAGTGGATGAGCTGTGGAAGGTCGGCCCTCAGGTCATGCGCCTGACAGGAGAGGAGCGCTTTCATTTAACAGAGCCGCGACGATATGCTTTTGTCCCAATATCACAAAACTCCGGTCCCGATTCGATTGTTTAATTGGGACTCTGTGATTATCGCAGTTCGATAGCTTTCAATATTGTGATTTTCTCTTTCCTTAGGAAAATAATGCACTTCACCTGTCACTCTGTTGTTTTTGACCGTTATTACAGCTGTATAGAAAAGTCGTACATGTTGAAGTTGAAGAGTGCAGGTTTTGGCCTCTTCTTGCACTCAGGTTGTTTTTCAAGAACCGGATACGACGTTCTGTCGTTAACGTCTGCACTACCATAAAATATGTACAGAAATATATCGATTCTGTGGAGAAAAATTGTTGCTCCATAAACAATCTCAATACTCACAAGAATTAACTTTTTTTTCCCCAGACTCCAAGTGGAAAGTAACTAAAGCATAAACTACATTCACCCCAGTAATAAATTAAAGGAAAACTACTTCTGAGATGCTGGTACTTTAAATTTTAGATGTTTAATGGTTCTACCTGAAGGTTTGACGTCCTGTTTTGCTTCTGAAGGTTGGTTCCCCTGAGAACCATTGTCAAGAGAGAGCTCATCCACTTTTTAAAATGGATAGTTTTATATATACTGCAGAAAGTTTCCACTCAAGTCCTGTAATATAAACTTTATGAACCAGCACTCGACATTTTTATACTGCCTGGTAAATTATAAAGAGTTAAACAAGCAATATCCAGCAGTGACAAGACAGGGCTCATCACTAATTAAATAATAAACATCATAAAATGGTTTAAACCACAAGATGGCACAAAACTGTCAATTACCACCATAAACCACCGTGTTCTGAACAGACACCATGTGACCCCACCTGCCACCCAAATTATCTTTAATCTGCCATGTTAATGACGTTTCTTATGTAACTTATGGAATGTTGAGAACTTGTTGTGGCTTTGAAACATCTGTGTCAAATTGATAAAAATGAATCTCTACCTTAATATGGTTGGTGGAGGGAGGGAACTGTGGGGCCACCTCACAACACAAGCCACTTACAATGAATGCAAAAAAACAGTACCACACTACAACTGAACAGCTTTCCTGACCAGGGTCTATGCAACGTGTTCAACGAACACATTGCATGCATTCCTTGAAATCATGGCATCCATGAAGCTGGGAACTTCATCATCACCATCCAAGCCCCAGGATGCATCCCATCAGCCACCACCTCAAAATCCACTTACCTTTGTCCCAGCTGAGCTTCCAACGATGGATGGTTTGAGGAGTTAGTTAAGTTCCTCTGTGCTGCTGGTGGTCTCCTGCAGCAGGTGTCATTACGGGTATATTAACAGCAGCTCAGTCAGTCGGGGGGGGTCGGGGGGGGTTGGGGTGGCGGCAAACACAGGGCAGGACAGGAGAGAGGGGCCGTTTTAAAGGGTTATCCCCTGTCAGCAACTCTGGCCAAAGGGATTACACCATGTTGTCATCTCTTTTCAATATCAGGCCAAAACGTGGGCTCTTTGTTTCTTTAGTACTTCATTGTTTCTCTCTCTGTCACAGCATGACCTCTCGATTACGAGGTAAATATGGGTCACGTTTCAGGTAACAAGATGAAGTAAAGGCTTTGAGTTTACTTAAAACACTACAGGGAGCACATAATCGCTCCAGATGCACTACTTGTTTTGAGATTTAATTCTGTATGATCTTAAAACTAAATGTTTTATCCCATTGTGAAAGAAAATAATAATTCAAAAACCTAAAACAGCAGCTTTAAACAAAGTCTGATCAAAACCAAATTCAAGAAAATCTTGCATCAGTTGTAGAACGGACCAACATCTTCATTTTTGTTATATTGTAGTACGTGTCTTCACTAGATACAGAGAAAGCATTCAATCTCGTTTATGGAAATATGTGGTTTTGGTAATGGTTTTTTGAAATATGTACACTATACTAATGCTGCGTGCACTTTTGACTAATGAGTTGAGATCAACATATATTTTATTTTATTCCTCCTTCCTAATCACGCATCCCTGAAGTAAAATAATTTGCAGATGATGTGCTAGTGTTTTTATCTTACAAAAATAACGTAGTAACTTTTCTGGGTATATTATTAAATGTAGGGTGAGTGATTGTTCAGAAAAATGGTCGCTCGTTTGATTTTCAAAACTCAACATTATGAGTCAGAGAAACATTTGTACACCTTCACGAAAATGTCACATGACCTCACGACAAGAGTGTTTTGTAATATTAACCTGTTGTTCTGTTGCATGTGGCAAACATTCACCATTTTGTCTCAAGTGTTGTTACATCCGATATATGATCGTTGGTCTTTGATTTAGCAGAATCAAGTTTATCTGAGATCAGCAAACTCCAAACAAAGCTAGCCACTGTGTTGCTAATGAGTCAGTCTAAAAGGCCATTTTTTCTTTAACTTTGTATTTTAGGATTACTGGATTAGTAACTTTGCTATACTCCGTGTTCTTGTTTCAAAGGAGCGGTTTCGTTCTTCTTAACATGAAGGATATAACCTTCAGTCATTTTCCCCATTGCCCTACTGACTCATTTTAACACCTTCTAAGTCTTATCTACAGAATCTCATCCTTTAGTAATGAAGATTACTAATCTATTTGATGTCCGAAACTTGTCATAATTTCACAAGTACTTTCAGAAAGAAGTTGTGTTAAGTTGACTGGGAAGCTATGCATTGACAGCGAAGGCATAAGAATTACTGTATGTGCCCCCAAAGTACATTTCTAAGCAATTCAAAGACAAAACAGTCATACTTTAGGTGGTAACATTTATTTTCAGGAACAGTGCACCGAATGCTTCAGAATATGATTGTGCAGGTCATGTATTCGAACATTTCTTGTCTGAGACTTAATGTGACAGCAAAATGAATCCTTTGCTTCTTAGACTCAGCAGACCTTATTTTCGTCAATCCAGGAAGTATACTGCACTTACAAATTAGTCTTTCCAAGTAAACACAAAATATAATCACAATTCCAATATCCCTATCAGAGAAACATTCACAGCTGTGTTCTCCACTAATACATTTTATATGGACTTGGATTAATAATCAAACCACGCCTAACAAACAAGTTCATGTTGTTCTCCACTTTTTTCAAAAGCAAATGTAAATCTAATTTTCAGCAAAAGAGAAAAGTAAAACATCCCCTGGGAAAAGACTCCAACTTGAAAAAGTTCACATACAGAGTGTACTCTGTACAGAGCAGAATGCGGGAGATAGAAGGGCTTGAGTAGATCATTTCAGTTCTAAACCTTGGAAGGTACTTGAAGAAAAGGTAACTTTTGGAACTTGACATAAAGCTGGCCGAAGGGGTAGAAACTAGAGAAGGACCATTTCAGTCCTTTCCCCTCCAGCACTCAGGAAGGATGGCTGGTGGCTAATTTAAAGTGAACAACAATTTAACTCCAGATGGAATTTACTATTATCAAGAAATTTGACCAAAACTAACAAGTTTTCTTTTTTTTCTCCACTGGCTGTGAATTTTGAAATGAATACAATCCTATGACTTACTGTCATATTCAAATGCTCCCTTATCCTGTTTCCAAGTATTTATCCTTACTCACTTTACCAAAAGGGATAATTTTTCCACAAATGTCTACTTTTATGAAACTAATCACAGCTGTTTCTATTTCTCACTGAGATAAAAGAAACTGATCTTTCTGGCTGTATATTTCATATGCATGTTTTGTACCAACAAGCCTAATTATATCCAAAAACAAACAAACGATTTTAAATTTGTAGTGGCACTGTCATGCTAATGCAGGCATAGTGATGTCACATGAAATAAAGTGCATTCAAATGGAGCATACAGCACAGAGGTACTGGTGTCAGTCCTCGTCGTCACTCCAGTAGGCATCTTCTTCATCGGGATCAACACCATAGAAGAGTCTGAAACAGGCAGGAAATTACACATTTAGCAAATATATCCACTGGCTTACACTGGCTGAAGGGATTGAAAACAAATCACTCACTGGTTGTAACAAGGTGAATGTGTGTTGTTAAAGTGACTGTAGGGGTTGACTTTGCTAAGTATGCCCAGACACAGCCAACAGAAATATTGTTTACAGGAAGTACAGGTCATCTTGTTGCAGCCATCCACTTTCTGGAGACACAGAGACAAGGCATTAGTGGGACAACCCTCAGCAAACACACAAGCAGGAGCGGGAGTTGGGAATCTTCAGGGATCATGCAGAAGAGATAACACACATACTTCAAGACTGACTTAGTACGGTTTAACAAAAGCACAATAAGAGTTTTCAAAATGTCCAAAACTAATACAATGTGAAAAGCATCCAATTTCTGCGAAAAAACTTAATTATATTGTGTTTGACACCTCTGCGTACAATATATTAGCATATTAAAAAACACGTTGCTGTAGGAATGACAAGGCATTCCAAGGCAGCACGGTTGGTGTTGGCGTTGTCAGACAGCTGTGAAGTATGTGAATGGAAATATGTCCAACATGGTAACACATACCAGACAACATCACCCTGATATGTCAATCACTGGCGCTAGGCAGAAAAAATATAAAACATCAGGAGTGCAAAAAACTTATCCCTGCAGCAAATGCTTTTCATTTTTGTAACTGATTATGACCAAATAGCTTGTGTTATTTTATCAGACCTACAAAAAATATGACCTATGCAAGAGTGCATTATGTTCACTGCTTAATACACTACAGTAAACTGTACTGTACCAACTAAATCAGGAGGGACTAAATGCCACTGGGTGGAACAGGCTGTAATTTGCAAAACCGTATGTTCAAAATAAATGAAAAATATTGCTTTAGGGATTTGTTGCCTTTTGCTGTTGTTTTTGGGTTTCCTTAGTTACACATTGCCAGTCTGAAAATAGCAGATGATAGGCAGTGCTGTGATTCAGGCTGAGCAGTATGTCAGAAAAGACACACACTAGCTTTTATTCACACGAAACCATGTTAAGATGGTAAACATATCCTGTATGGTCCAGTCGACACCTGTAATACTGGACTATGACCAGCAGGGGAGCCTTACCTGAATATTTGTTCCACAGCGTGGACAAGATTTGCAGTTTTCGTTGAGCCAGTCTCTGGTAAAGGACTCTTCCACTGCTTTCTGGATTACTTTCTTCCCGTAACGTTGCTCCATGAACTTCTTCCCCTCAGCTGTGGCTGACAGGTACTCATCTCTGAGGTTACGCAATTCAGCTGCAACAGGAAACAAACAAACAAAATAACAGGTACAGCAGTGCACTTCAACAAAGGCTCTTGAACCATTGCAACATTTCACTAATACAACTCCTAAAAATCATAATTATTTATAATATTTTGACTCAAAAGGGACTTATGAAGTGTATATTCCTTTGAACACAAATAGCAGAGCTGTTCAGTAACATCAGTTTAAATGTGATGCATTGCACTTTAAGAACAGTAGCAATATTGCAAATAAGTTTCAGGAAAGGTAATGAAAATGAAACTTTAGTTCAGTTGAACTGTAGATGGGGATTTGTGCAACACAGATAAAACAACACTGACATTACCTGCAGGTAGTTTACAGCCGGACAGCCCATGATAACCCTGTTTGCACAGTGTGCAAAAAGCATAATGACATGCAGAGCAAATGCCCATGGTTGTGTCTGGCTCCACCATAACGGCGGTGCCACAGCACTGCCGGGGACAGTAAACTACGTCGGCCATGAGGTCCAGGCTGGATTGGAGCAACAAACGGTCGTAACGGGCAAACAGTTCCTCGTCCACCAGCTGCTTCACCTGGAAGACAAGGACAGACAAGGGAAAATTATGCATTACAAGTGATAAGGTGTGAATTTAGTCTAATTACCATCTACAAAAAACACGGGCACATACGGACACATCCAATGTCATACCTGCAGCGGTGTGGCCACAGACGTACATTTGGGCTCAGGGCAATTAAGGCACTGAACGTTCCCGTCCTGTATTTGGATCTTGAAATATTCCGTCATGCAGGCCTTGCAGTAGACATGCTGACAATCCTTGAAGAGGAGGCAGTTAGAGCCCAGCTTCTCTACAAAGCAGATGCCGCAGCAGAACACCTTGCTATCAAACACCCTCTGCCGCTGCGCCTCGTCAAAGTCCAGGAGCTGAGGTAGCAGGTCGACACGTGGGTCCATCAAAGGAATGGCCCGTTGGTCCAATTGAGAAGATGAAGACAGCTGGGGTTCAGAATTTTCCTTCATCGCATTGCTTTTCTTCTCCTCAGTGGATTCAGAGTGAGTTCCACACTGAGTCAGATCTGATTAAAATTGATAAACAGAACAAAAACTTTCAATTCCAAAACATGAAAAAAATTATCTTGTGAAGGACTGATATTTCTACCACAATTGATAGTTGAAAACAGAAGATTGTGCACTTGTTTTATAGAACATCTATGGTTCTGTGCTGTTAGTTAGCAGGAGTTCAGCAACTAATCCATCACTGTCAACACTGAAGAAAAGAATATCTGATGCAAAAAATGGTGGTTTCAAATGTGACTGGACTGAAAAACGTGTTTATCAAAACTGCTGAGTGTAAATTAAGTTAGAGTGAAACGCAGTCCCAAAGGGTCACAACCTGCAGCAGCACTTTAAAACAATATAGTGCCATACAATACAGTATGGCAGGGCAAGTGAATGGAGTGCAGGCGCAACAATGATATCGTCCTCATGCTGTCTGCTCGACTTAGCGGTGAGTTAAGAAATACTATCGACTTAGTCATGCCTATTATTAACTTTATCAAATCAACATCCATTCTTCAACGCCGACTTCTTCATGACCTACTCGCCACACGTCTGCTAAGTACTGTGGTTTACTTTTACATAATGATCTGTGATGGCTAAGCAAGGAAAATGCCCCCAAGACGGTATGTGAGCTCATGGAGAAAACTCTCTCTTTTCTCTACAAAAGCAAGCAAGAGAAAGCTGCCACGATTTTTGCATGACATCTTTCATCATGTGAATGCAACAAAAACAGTCGTTCCTCCTTGACAAACAGGCCTTTTCTTTACACGGTCCTCATTTCGTAGTCTTTCCTTCCTCTCCATTTCAAAGAAGTGCAACCTCTCTCATTAGTAGCCTGTAAGTGTAAAGGTTAGGCCTATCTGCGTTGTGTGATTTGTGACAGGAAAAATTCATTATTAATTCATTATGAAAAGAAAATTATTTAATGGATGGGGAGCAGGTTTTCTAAACGGTTTGATTGAAATAAGTGAGTGAACTGAAGCTGAAGTAGACTTAAAACAAAAAAGATGGCTATAAATGCAAAAGATACATAGTGCCCATGTGCTCAGCCTATAATAACAGCCTGTTGTTGACATACATTGAAAAGAATCATTACATTTTTTTTTTTTAACTTTTGCATTCTTATGCTGTCTTCTGTTGTTTGTGTTGTAGGAAATGCTGTGATGTGGTTAGGTAGAGATGTCCAAAATAACCAAAATAAAGCAAAAAGCTGACATGATGTGTTGGAGAATACATTTGTTTCAAATATGTGTTTACTTTTTGGGATATATCACAGCTTTCCTCTCTTTAATTTTTCAATGCTTCAATAGTGTTTGTGTAAAGTTTGCACACATAATGGTAATAAAGTCAGCTCAGGGAAATGTCCTGCCCCCTGGACCCGTGGTTTTCTGAAAATTAACTTTGTTTGTCAATCATTTCTTAGGGAGAACTGTAGTAACAGAATAGTGGAAGAATATTTGTGTTCTTGTGCTGACCTGGCTTGTGTTTCTCTTTAACTCTGAGGACGTATTGTCTACTTATTACAAATACATGTGATGGAGAGGCAACGAACTAATGCAGATGCACCCACACAAATGCAAATCCAACAGGCCTTTATCAAAACACAAACTGTACCTGTGACTGCAGGGTCAGATTTCCTGCCTTCACTACCTGCCTTACTTCCTCCCCTGACAACTTCAAGAGGAGACTGGATGCCCAGAAAGTCCAGAGCCTCCTCTTTGAGGAACTGGATCCACGGAAAAAGAATCTCACAGCCTTGGTTGTCCTCCCACAGCTGATCCAGGCGCCTGCACAGACGACTCATCTGAGGAAATGGAAAAGGAGAAGGCACATGTGTTGAGGTTAATTGATGGTAGCATGTTAATTCTGTGGGCCCCCAATCATTTAATTGGTCAATGTTGGCAAAAACAGACGCTATATGATCCTTCCACACCTTTACACTGTTTCTTATAAACACAGTAGCCCATCGTGTCACTGTGGCGGTGTCTGACCATGTCCGCATCCCAGAGTATAAACGAGGAAGACCTGTGCCTGACTTTCTGGTTCTGGTGAATGGGTAATACGAAAAAACACAAAACGAGAATAAGCTCCTACTTTCTCCAAGAAATTTCCCGCAGCCTGAAGAGCGTGAGAGTCAAGCAGTGCCCTGATATTCGAAAAGGTGAATACTGTTTTGTCTTCAACGGGTTGCCTAAATAAACATTAAATCCCATTAGTATAATTATTTACAGCTCTGCAGATGGCTTGCAAGAATCAGCATTTACTTTGCAAAGCAAGTTAGTGAGGACAGTCTGACCAAAGGACGCACACCTGGATGTGTGCTGCAAATGGGCCATCGACGGTCCAGATCAGGGGGCCTTGGACGACGAGTGCATTGAAACGTTTTGATAAAAGACAAGCAGCTAAAATGGGTTACAAGAGTTAAGAAACTTAACGTAACTTAACTTAATGTGCAATGCAACTATCCTGTACCTCATTTTGCTGCTTGTGATGTATAAAATGTTTCATTTATATCACATCAATTATGCTTTTTTTTATTGTTTTTGCTGCTTTAAAGGAATATTTCATATTTTTGGAACTAACTGATTAACTAGAAGCACTTAAGGCCTATTCAGTTTAAATAAATCATGCTTTTTTAACACTGTGCCATCTTGTTGTTAGTTGTTAGAAACTGATTAACTTCAAGTATTTGAAATTGTGGTAACTGGCATCAGTGTAGAATTTTATGAAGATTACAAAATAAATGGAGACCTACAGGACAAGACAGACAGAGACAAAAACCCAGGTGTGGGAGGAGTTTGGTGAGGCCATGGAACAAGACTTGTCGGGTGTCTCAGGAGGGGAAAGCGGCACCCCGTCCACATGGTCATCAGTGCAGGAGGGGAGCTGCTGACCTCCACTGAGTTTATAGTCGGGCGGTGGAAGGAATACTTCGACAATCTCCTGAATTCCACCAACACACATTCCAAAGAGGAGGCAGAGCCAGAGGACTCTGGGGTGGGCTCCTTCATCACTGGGGTCAATGTTGCTGAGGCTGTTAAACAACTCCACGGCGGCAGCGCACCGGGGGTGGATGAGATTCACTCTGAGTTCCTCAAGGCTCTGGATGTTGTTAGGGCTGTCCTGGCTGACAAGCCACTGCAACATTGAGTGGACATCGGGGACTGTGCCTTTGGAGTGGCAGACTGGGTTGGTGGTTGACCTTTTTAAGAAGGGGATCCAGACCTGTTAACATTTTTTTTAGACAGAATTTCAAGATGCAGCCATCTGCGGAGGGAGTCAAGTTCGGTGGCCTCCGGATTCCATCTCTGCTTTTTGCAGATGACGTGGTCCTTTTGGCCTCATCGAACAGTAACCTCCAGCTCCTGCTGGGAAAGTTTGCAGCCGAGTGTGGTGCAGCGGGGATGAGGATCAGCACCTGTAAATCTGAGGCCATGGTTCTCAGCCGAAGAAGGATGGATTGCCCACTCCGGGTCGGGGGAGAGTCACTTCCCCAAGTGGAGGAGTCAAGCATCTGAAAATGGAGCGGGAGCTTGACGGACGGATTGTGGCAGCGTCGGCAGTGATGCGTACACTACAGCGGTCTGTTGTGGTGAAGAGAGAGCTGAGCCAGAAGGCAAAGCTTTCAATTTACCGATCAGTCTACGTTCCAACTCTCACCTATGGTCATGAGCTCTGGGTAGTGACCAAAAGAATGAGACTGTGAATACAAGCGGCGGGGGTGTTCTGGGCATTCCATTTCCAAGAGGAGACCCCGGGGCAGACCCAGGAAGTGCTGGAGAGATTATATCTCTCAGCTGGTTTGGGAATGTGTTGTATTCCCCCGGAGGAGTTGGTGGAAGTGGCCAGGGAGAAGAACATCTGGATCTCCCTGCTCAGATTGTTGCCCCCGCGACCCGGACCCAGATAAATGGCAGAAAACCAATGAACGTATGAACAAAATTAATTAATCAATGAAATCACTGCACCCCTACCGACACCACTGACCCACGTTGAGCCTGGAAAAACCCTGAACTGCACTGACTCTTTCATATTAAAGTCACACACTTTTCAGTTAACACTCAAGTTAATTCTAAAGCTGAGAGTCTGCCAAAACTTGCTGACCGGTAGAGCTTGTGTTTTTGGAGAGCGTACTGATGCAGAGTTAGTAAAAATTGAATCTAGCATTCACCTTACCTGGGCTCTGGTCAGCCATTTAGAGCTCAGCGTGAAGACTGGTGAGGATGTAGATGGATAGTCCACAGGAAGCTCAAAGTTGAGCACCAGCGGAGGCAAGAAGCAGACATTATATTCAGTTTGCTTCCCTCCTGCAACACACGGGAAATTACATTGTTATTATGGGTGATATACCTTAATCAAAAGAGCAGGAAAGAACTTCATGAAACTCAGACTAAACACTTAAAATATAGGAAAAGTGCATACTAAATTTTACTGCCACAAATATAATTTATGTCACTTATGTTCTGTTTACATTTAGTATTTGAATTATTTATTTCCTGTGTTTTATTTTGGTGAAAACTGCGGAATTATGCAGTGTATTGTTGCGCACGGAAGCCCTTTGACAGCAAGAGAAGTTGTGAGTTGTTCTTTAAGAAAGTTATGTGCTAGAAGTTCTACAGTGTTATGATTCAGGGTTTGTGTAATGTTCTACAAGCGAAGAACAAGGAAAACACTATGAGACGTTTATATGTGTCACTCTGTGCATTGTCACACAGTTTGACAGTGGATTTGTGAAGGTGAGCGGCGTGGAAAACCTGTGAAACCTGGGGCGTAATCTCATTTCTGGAGGGAGTGATACTAAACTTGCCTTGTAAATGTGTTGTGCAATGTGTGTCCTCGCTGAAAGTTCTACCTTTGACGACAACTTTGAAGTCAGGGGGGAGCTCCAGACAGAGCTGGATCTCTCCCCCCTGAGCTGACTCTGCTCGGTGGAACTCCTCATCATAGATACTTGCTAGAACAAGCAGCTCATTCTCCTGGGCTTCCTTGTCCTCCGACATTTACATTCCTACAGTGACAGTCACATATAAGTAACACTATGGAAACACACGAATACGATTGGGCAGCAGAAGTCACACAGCCCCCTGAAAGAGCTAATAGCTCTCACGTTTACCACCAAGTTTTGCATGACGTAACGTCAGTTTACGATAGCTCATGTTAAGGATGAACCTCAAAATTACGACGCGAAAACGCACAAAAGTACGTTTTTATCCCCGAATGACGTCGCCGCCATTTGTTGCTAGTTTAAACACATGTAAATAATAACAGGTAGTTGCTGCGGATAGTGGCAAGCTGTCAAACGTGCTAGGAGACTGAGCTAGCGAGTTGGGAAATAACGATAAATAAGCAGTATGCTAGGAAAAACATTCAAGTTAGCTAGCAATGCCAAGCTGAAGTAGCTACACAGCGAGCTTGGTCCCGCATCATTTTCCTGTTGTCCAGCTTCAAGTGCTCAAATTCGTCCATACAACCAAGAAAAAAAAGACAAAATACACGCACGACAACACAATTATAACATGATAATAACACGTTTCTTGCCTTGTTCGACCCAAGCACTGATAGTGACCCCTGGACTCTGACTTCTTCATTACCATAGACAGAGCGAGACAGCGCCCCCCGCAGGCTGATAACTACAGTTATTTATTTTCTTATACACATGGCGTTGAAAGGTCCTTCCCGATTGGGAAGTTGTTTTTCGCTTTTGCCCGCTATGCTTATGTATTTATGACGTCAAGTCGCCAACCTTTCCTGAAATATACATATATAAAGAAAAGATAAAAGATAGGATAACGAGAGGATAGAATTCATATTGATTATTTTGGAGTTGCACAGTTGTTTTTCCCCAACATTAGCGGCTGTTAATGTGAATTGTCACAGTGGGAAAGTCGTTATTCCGATTATTTCGATAACACATGAATGCAGCATAATACTCTCTAGCCAGTTTACATAGTGATATAAGCAAACCAGTAGATTTAAATTCATGTTCTGATATTTGGAGTTTCAGGGAACTGGAGTTTACTACTACTATACCACTAATAATAATGATAATAATATGCACCTCTTTTGAGATGCACTAGGCATCTCAAAAGAGTAGACAATTGTGGACAATTTTGTTTCATGCAATTTAATTAATGAAGTCAAACTTTAATATATTTTTTCTGATTACATGTCAAGCTAAATATTTCAAAAATTAACAAAATGAAAAATAAGCTTATTTTAATGTTGATGGATATGGTCTCGTACAGTCCCAGTGAAATAATCTAATATTTCCAGATGCATTAGAATAATGATAAACATTTGTGATTAACCGTAAGGGCTGAAGCTAAAGAAAAAGAACTCTAATTCATTGTATTATCAGTCCAAAATTCAATCAAGTTTACTTTCGTTAAGTGAAAACTATAATAATTACATTAAAAAATAAGAATAAAATGAAAATTCAGCCTTTAGCGAGGACAGGAAAGAGGGGGTTGAGACTGGTAGGGGGACCAGGCTACACGAGCTGAGAGTGAACTTTCTTTTAAACAATGTGTTTCTAAATGATTTTCTGTCTCAGTGACTGATTAAGTAATTCAGGTGTATCATAGTGTCATGTGTAATTTTGTTTTCACCAATTAGGACATTAATGTCAAGTAGTACCTTTTAGCTGCACTGTGATTTCACTACAAGTGTAATGGGGTTCAACTTCAGAACTTTTCATGTTGTTGTTGTTTTAGGGTTTTTAAACAGCCAAAATTAAATGCTTCCATACATTTTCTCTGCAAACTGAGACATGATGGACATTATATCAACTAAAAACGAGTGAAGAAAATTCACATCACATAATTTTGTTTATGTCAATATTTATTTTTGCTCTTTTCTGTTGATGTGGCAACAACAGAAGCACCCAGAGGATGACTTGTTGGGACCAGCATTTAGTTTTAAGTAGAAAAAAAGAACAATACAAGGCTAACAGAGCAACCAACGGACCATTGCTTTGAATGAGGAAAGCAAACAGTGAAATCCTGCATGAGAGTAACCAGTAGCATCTACTTGCAACATACAGTACCAGTAAACTGAACAAAAATACCATCTGCACTATTTGTCATGTACAACTGGGAACAATCAATGTAAGTTTACACGTGCCACGGAATCTATTCCTTAGTTTGACATACTGCAGTGTTTTACAACAACACAGTTTCTGATGTTTTAATAGTTTTCTTCTGCGCAGCCAATTTTGTTTACTTTTCCTTAAATCTGACATTCTTAGTGTAAATGTGCTCAGGAGATGCTTTTACATAACGGCCATCAAAGCAACAAGAAAGCATTTTCCATTCCACACCAACAACTTCTGATGTCATCCATTCAATATCAATATAATGCAACACTTTTGTACTCATTACAGAAAATGAGAAAAGACATGTCAAGAAGGCTGACTCACAATTAGTACTGATAAGTGATGCTGCTGTCTGCATCTTCAAGAGAGGCTACTGTGCCATCAATAACAATCTCAGAAGAACAACAGAACTGGGATGGAGTGGCAGGATAAACAGAGTTAAAACTCGAGGGGGTTAGCATTTAGTCAATGTCCATTTCGGGGAGTTTGTTCTCCCCCGTGTCCTGTCCTGTGCCTGCAGGTGTTGCTTTGTCCGGGTTAGTTGGCTGGTCCTCCGTTCCCTCCTGCCCATCGATGGGCCCATTCTCAGTCTTCTCCTCCTTAGGTGGCTCCACCTTGGGCTTGGGTTTGGATACCACGGGGTTGCAGGCTGAATAAAGCTCCTGTACATAGGAAAAAGCAAACATTTGTTGGTGGAAGGATGTAAAAAGAAACTATTTGCTCATAGATCATGTTTGGTTCACTTGATCAGTTTTTAAAATAAATGACACTGATTTCTACAACTGCTTTGAATAATAAAGGCTTGTTTTTTATTTCACAGTCTTTGGCCCTACAGCAAAAGCTGGCCAATCCGTGGAGGCCAGTTTAACTCCTGGCTGTATGGCGTCAACATCTTCTCCTTTTCAGAAAAATAGGAACACAAAGTTGCACATGTTTGCACAAACATGAACATGCAATAATGCTCTCCCTATGGTCCTGAGCATGTGATATACCTGACTAATCTACAAATAGTGGATTTAAAGAAGCCCACTGGTTGTGTATGTTCCCTCACTGCACTCTTTCAGTACCTTAGTCTTGGCCTGGATCTCTTGAACCTTGACCACTGGTTCAAGAGTGAGGTCCTGACTATTCTGCTGGTTCATCTTGCTGTTCATCCAAACCATGGCATCGTTCACTTGCTTCTCTACCTGAGTCACCTGCAGCTCATCCAGGTGATTGTACTCCTCATCCTGTTTGGAGAAGAACAAGATCACGTTAAAATCATTAACTGTAAAAACGTAAAGCCTTCAAGACCTCTGATACACAATATGATAACAATGTTACTGCTGCTCTAACATATCACTAATTAAATCTAATCAAACACCTTCTTAAGTCAAAAAAAAGTGACTTTCTGTGCGAGATTACCTTTGTTTTGTAAGCTTCGATGATCTTCATATACATCTGGATCTGTCTGCCAAGCTCTTCAAACGCTTGTGGCCTTTCCTCAGCTTCCATGTATCTCTCAATAATTGGCTGGCCAAATTTCTGCAAAACAATTACAAAACATCAGGTTTAGTGTAATTAATGAAACTACTCATTTTAGCTGTAAATAACAGCTTTTGTTAAAACACAGAAAAAAGCATAAACATATTTTATATATGACAAGTCTTGCACCAGCCATTGATTTAACTTTTAAATACTCATTCCTGTTTTTTTTTTTATCATTTCCTATTTAGATTATTTGGCTTGAATGTAATTCTATACCTTTGTCTCATCTAGGTTGTGGCAATCTATAATTGTGCTAATTTAGTCCCACTCTGTGTCATTCATGGCTTAACCCTTCACCTACAGCTTCAGTGAGCTTCCGTCATCTTCTGACTTTAAAACTAGTCTATTATACGCTGCACAGTGACAAGTTCTAAGATCGGAGTAACTCAGATATATGTGTTTGAAACAGACAGATTCTCAAAAAGAAGACGAAAGAACTATTTGTACAAGATTGCCTACAAGTTGATACATCAGAATGGTAAGTTTCGACGTTAAGCTCACCTCAGCCAGTCGTCTGGATTGGTTCTTTATATTTTCTACATAGAAGATTTGTGCTATCAGAAATACTATTTTGGAGACTGTCAGTGATGGATCACAGATAGTGCACAGTAAAGTTGTCTGCTTATTTCAGTCATGTTGTACATCATGGTACATAGAACACCTTACAGACAATGTAGTTAACAAGATAAATTGAAAGGCGTCTGCTTTTAAGAACCGTGCAGAGAATTTTGTTGGAAAGTGTCCCAACAACAACTCCATTAGCCACATTATAAACAATGAGAGTTCATATTGGGAAAGGATATCAACAGTCTTGTAGAGCAGCTCACAAGGAGCAATCTGCTGCTCAATTTTAATAAAAAATTAAGTCAACTGTCGACTTAAGAAAAAAGGAGGGAAAGACCCACACCCCTGTTTACATCGAAGGAGCTGATGTTGAGTGGGTGAACAGTTTCAACCTCTCATTGTCATCACACCAACCAAACCGTTTAAACTCCTACACTAACTTCTTGTCAACAGCAGGACAACAGAAAGCATCCTGGCTGGAAATGTGACAAACTGGCATGATGAGTGCACGGGCCAAGAGAGGAAAAGCTGTGCTGTGGGTGATAAATACCACCCAAAACATCAATGGTACGCAACTACTGAGCATGAGTGACATTGGTGAGGAGTCAAAAGGACACTAAAAGAGCCTCCCCAGCCACAGACCCCTTTTGCCATCTGGCTAAAGTTACATTAGGAATTGGTTTATATTTTTTGTACATAGTTTTGGAACTACAAACTATGTATTGTATGATGACAATTAAACTCCTTGAATCGTGAATATAGGCCATTGAACTACACTCCTGTTACTGTTTCAACGATAAATAACTGCCCCCTCACACACTTCATGCCTGGTTACCTTCAGCTCAACCAGTTTATCAATGTAAACTTGTTTCTGTTGGTCCTCTCCGTCTTCGTACAGCCAGTTCTCTGTGTCCTCCAGTTTTAATGAGAACGAATCACGATCCTGCATCCAAAAGAAAGAAATTACATTTTCATATAATATGGAGAATTTTTTAATTTAAGCATCGAACCTACTAAAAGTGAAACAGAACATTTCTACTGAGCGTGTGTTACACTGAAATCTACAAGCCTTTGAGTGTGAACTATACTCACAGCATCATTCACAAACTTCTCCAGGGCACCGTGCAGTTTGTCCCTCATGTCGTAAACGTACTCCTCTACGTTGTTCTTCGCATCATTCCTCTCCTTCTCCAACTTATCCTGCATGATCATCTTGCCCTGGAAAAGTAAGAAAAATATGTCATTATTTCATCATCACAATTTTACAATCATATAACTAGTTAACATTAAGTCAAATTGTTTAAAATAAAAACTAAATAAAACCATGTCATGGAGGTCTTACAATCAGACTAGTAGACATTCCCAGGGATTTTCAGAGCAATACCTCATTTTCCACAAACATATTTAGCACATCAGTGGTCAGCTGCCAGTGCAAATTGTCCTGCACAGGCAGATCCACTGTCTTTGTTTTGACTTTGGGCTTCTTTGGCTGAGGGGGCTGGTCGTTCTTCTTCTCCTGCTTGCCATCCTCTGTTGTCTGAAATGCAGAGATAAAAATCATTTTAGTCTAAAATAGCAGCTGCATCCATAAGAAAAAAAAAGAACACACACTATTGTAAGGTTTTTGAACAGTTCTTTATACTACTGCACAAAGTTTCAATGCCAAAGACTGGACTTGCCAGTTCACTACATTTGTCTGACAAATGTTATCACCACTAATTTTTCTCATTTCTTTCCTATCCAGTGAAAACTATGCAACTCTAGATGTGTTTCTTTTGAATGTTTGTTTTAGACAGAAAAAATAAGGGTTTCTTTTTGTTCTCCGCTGGAAAACACATTTACACAAAGGACACTGATGATACAAACATGATGATGATTTTAAAGTTAAAATTAAAGAACTGCAGATTGATTGAACTATGTAACAGTATATAGTAGTTCAACAGCATCACAATGCAACAGAGACAATAAAGCAGTATAGTATTAGTTCAAAAATATTATACATTAGGTCTAAATTTTCTTTGTGCTCATTAAAAATGCAATTTTCTTTTTTTAAATGAGAGAGCGAAAGGGGAAGGTTCATTCAATTAAAAGGAATAAGAGAGAATTAAAGTAGGTTTGGAACGGATCCCATTTCTTTTTGAATGTCGTCAAGTTACCTTTGACAGAATAACTGATTCTTTCCATTTTTAAAAAGGACATCACTTCACTTAGCCATTGAATACTGGAGGGAGGTGTAGTAGACTTACAGTGGGGCAGCAGATGACATCTTGCTATTAAGGACGTAAAAGCCAAAACCTCTAATTGTTTGGGAGTGAATCATGTAAAGCCTTCAAGAACACCATATATAACAGTATGGGGGGAAATGTTTACAGAGACCGATAGTATTTTTGACATTGTATCCAAATATTTTCTCCAGAAATTATTCAAAGATGAACAGGAAAATAACATATGTGTTAAATTATAGGGTTTAGAATGAAATTTATCACAGCTATCTGCAATATCAGAAAATATTTGTGAGTTTAGCTTTAGAGTAATGAATTCTGATTAATTCTTTGAATTTTATTAGTGTCAGATGTGCACAGTATCAAGGGCAGCATCCCACCAACTGTCCTCAAATATCACTCCAAGCTCACTCTCCCAAGCCTCCCTGACCCTGAATAAAACAAGAGATGGCCATATATCACAGAAATACGTGATTTTTGAAAACAATCAAGTAGGAGGAACTCCTCCCACTTTTGAGTTGGAGGCGCATGTGGAAACGATGGAAATAGAGACTTAACACAGTGTCTAATTTGAAAATACCAGAGAAAAATGGGAAGATGTGAGGCAAAACTCAGCCGACAACTCTATAAAACTACAAAAAATACCGTTCTTATACAGCTTCTTAAAAGATTTCAGAGCTTTATCATGCCAGACTGAAAAAGAGAAGTCTGAGAGTGAAGGTTTTAATTGATGATTCCTCAATACAGGAGTTAACGTGGATGGGGAGGTAAATTTAAAATGGTGTCTGAATGGACACCAAATTTTTTATGTGGAGCAAACCACTCGGTTCTGAGTATATCCAGAGGGGTTGGTGGGAACAGGGGAAGTGAGCAGAGCTCGCAAGGAAGACGCAGTACATGATTCTAACTGACACCAAGGGGGGTTTGCTGACCAGTAGGAATTCTTATAAATATGTGCAGCTTAATAATATAGTTGGAGATTAGGTAGAAACAACCCTCCATTTAATTTACACCTCAAGTACAGCTTTACGAATCCTGGGTGTAAAATAATCTGATTTTAAGGGGCATCACAGCCATGATATCACAAATACTTCATATTCATATATTCTGGACTGTTTAATGAGTGACAAAGAAAAGATGCTTTTTTTAATGTGGAAATTATACATTTTTCCACAAAATCAATTAATTAATTTGTGGAGGGGATGTTTGAATTAAAAATCAGAATACTTATTCCACCACTGTTTTTTCATTGGGCTTAATAAATTTAATTTCCTTTCTCTCCCAGAGGTAAATGTGCTCGCATAAAACAGCCTGTGTAGGCAAAAATTGAAGATATTAGCACTACTTGGGTGGTATAACATGGCAGAAATATAATCTGGAGAGAAAAACGAGTGCAGTGTTGAAGAACCTAAGCGTATCAGTGCATTTCTACCATACAAAGTATGGAAACTTGGCATTAAGGTGATGTACATGTACCTCCATCTCGTCAGCGTCTGCTTTCTTGTCTTCACCATCTCCAGCCTGAAGTTTCTGATCCTCCTGGTCCACCTGCATTTTGTTCTGAAACACAGTAACATAAGAACAGAACATAGTGCAGGAAAATTAACAAAGTAGCATCATGGTTATTACCCTGTGCAGTGATGTAATCATGCAGAGAGTATTGGTTTTCACCCTGTCCTTCTGTCTATTTCTGTGTATTTAAACAATGCCTCTCAAAAACTACTTCACAGATCCTTACTAAATTTTACGGGGACATTAATACAGTCAAGATCTCAAGCTTATTAAATGTTGGGACCTCTAGCACCAAAATTGATGTCATACTGTCAGAGTCTTGTTCATGAGTAAGGACATGATGTTCATATATTCATGAGTCTACTTGTGTCAGGGGTATTTGTATTTGACAAGATTAATTTCCCATGAGTTGACAATATTATGTCCATCTTCTCTACAAACATGACAAATTACTTTAAAAAAATACCAGAATGAACATCAATGCAATCCGACAAATGGATTTGGATCACAGGTGGTGATTACCAATCCAAAATAAAATGAACAATTAAATACAACGAGGCATTCAAGAGAAAATAGAAGCAGGCTAAGGCAGGGCTTTCAAATTCTAAAGTGATGAAATGAATCAAGGTGCGGTAAGACTGACAACTGTGTGAACAGGATCTCGAAGGTGAAAAACATGCCAAGCAACAAAACTGAAAATTACATCCAGTCCCTCTTTTGTTTTTCCCTGTAACCCAGTGCAAACACAACACACCTCTTCCTCTTTCACCGTCTGCTCCGTCTCCATTGGCTCCTCTCCCTCAGCTGGTTTCACGACCTCAATTAGGGAGGCGCTTGTAACGCTAAACACACCGTGAACATTGAACCGAACTTTCACCTTGACCTTTGCACTCTCTCCAGATGCCTGAGGAACCACATTCTGGATCAGGAACTGGCCTGCAGGGCCGGAGGAGAGGGTCACAAGTTGAAATAAAGAATCCTCAGTGTATCAGACATCTTGTGGCTAAAAGCGACCCATATATGCTTACAAGTTGGCATCATTCGAAGTGCAAAGTGGCTGAAAGCATTTAAAAAGGTAGGAGATAACAAACTTGCAAACTACAGATTAAGACCTGCCAATATATATGTTGTGTATTGTTACTGTGATATAATATTATATATTTTGGATATCGTTATACCATAAGTATCATCCTTGATTTTAAAAGATGTAATTTTATGAATTTACCACTAACATCTGTCATTACATCCACATTACTGATGACAAATGATGTCAAAAATCTCTAATGTTAATATTTTGTCAAAGCACCAAAAATCATCCTTTCAATATTGTTGCAGTATTGATGTCAAGATATATCACCAAAAATTTGAAAAATTTTGAAAATTGTGAACAATGTCTTTTTAAAATAACTTAATGACAAAAGTTAAACTTTCATCGATTTCATGAAAAAAAGTCTAATATTTTAGATGCTTTAATTTTTTTTAACTATAAGCCATAATTATCCAAATTAAATTAGAAAAATGTTTGAAACATTTATCATGTATCAGGATCTGGCAAATAAATAAATAAATAAGTAAATGAAGAGGAAAATGATGATAATAATCATTACCATTAGATTAAGGCCATTGCACAGAGCCCTACCAAAGATTAATAGTTAGAAAAGATTTCAAAAATGATTTTTCATCACCTGCTCTATTTATCCCCATAAGGATAAACAAAAGAGGACTTATTCCACACTAGCTGTTTTATACTTATCGCTAATTTAAAATCACACTTTCAATACCTATAGAGCTGTTGGGGTGGGGCAGCTCCTTCGGGTTGCTGTAGTAAGCTTCTAGGGTGAAGGGCTCTTTCCGGAAGAAGGTCAGAACTTTGGAGAAAGGAGCCGCATGGTTCTTTGGGAAGACCTCGCAGTCACTGTAAAAACGCAGCAGGAGGTCAATGAGATGACCAAACTGAATTGTACAATAAAGATCATTGTTTTATAGGAATGTGTGAAAACGGTCGCTAGTCATTGATTATAGAAATTTTGTGTAAAGTAGGTTTCTTTGCTTATATAATTACATAACTCCTAAGATTTCCTGACAATCAATATCACTAACACATATATCAACAATAAAGCAGGATATTAGTGTTGCAGAACCTTGATAAGTATGATGTTGAAATAAAATGCTGTTCAACCCTCAACTCTGAAGAGCCATACCTGTGTCCCTCCTCTGCAGGTGAGTTCCATTTTAGGGAGATGGAGTAAGGGACAACATCTGTAATTGAGAACTCTCTGACTTTGAATGCTGGTGATAAGATAGCACACTGAGAAGAGGAGAATAATTAGAAGTCAGCAAAATCTAACGTTCTTATTCCGATCAACAGCATGAAAAGTACAGTATCCAACATAAATATCATAAATTTGGATCAAATACAAAATAAGATTTGATTTGTGTTTATGATGCTGAGACTACAACACATTTGCTATTTTTTGGTCCTGACAGGTGGGCGGTACCTGCAGTGCACAGCCTCTGGCCACGGCCTCGTCTGCATTTAGGGTGGTGCTCAGCTCTTTACCAAAGAACTTGCTGATTCGCTCTTTAATGGCGGGGATTCTGGAAGCTCCGCCAACTATCTCCACTGAATAGATATCCTCCTTTTTCAGCTCTGGATAAAAAACAAAAGGAAGACAAGGATGATACAAAACAGATTTGTTAAAGTCACAGCTTCCCTTTCCAACACACTGATCAGAAAACCAATGCTAAGCAACAAATGTGTTTGGACTTGTTATCAATTAATTTTGCCATAAGACTTCTGAGAATGGAAGCAAGAGCAAGCAGAGATCGGGAGAAGCAAGAATCAACAGCAAGCATGGCATCACTGTCTGGGGGGGCTGAACCTTGTCTACATGAACATGCACGTGTAGGCAGGGATAGTCCAGCTGCAATTACAGTCAGATTTACTCACTTGCTTGTTCCATGATGCTGCGAAGGGGACCCTCCACTTTGGCCAGCAGTCCTGCACACATGTCCTCAAACTGGCCTCTGGAGGCACATGGTCATAGATTATTTATAGACACACATAGACACACACAGACACAGACACAGACACACACAGACAGAGAGAGAGAGAGAGAGGGGGGGGGGGGGTTCAAGACAGGCAGATGGATGCCGGGTACCTCTCAGTCATTCCTATTTATATCAATTTAATGTTTTAAGTTTGTACTTAGCTATAACCACCCTCTTTAATATTCTGATTACATAGAGGCTAAACATAACCAGGCAGGCATAAACAGGCAGCTTGGTTCATTTAAAGCAACAGCTGCACACCTCAAATAACTGTTGCTCAAAATGGCTTTAGCTTATACTACTGCCACCATATAATTCCTACTACATCCTAGTTGTCTTCTTAAATATTAAAGCAAATTGTCACCTCACCTGTTCAGTTTACCAGAAACATCAATGTCATTCATGAAACACTCGATGTTCAGAGGCAGGTCGGAGGAGTTGGCACTCATCAGCTTCTTGAGCTTCTCACATTCCTGGTAGAGTCGCACCAGCGCCCGGGGTTTAGACTTTACGTCCAGCTTGTACTTCTTCCCAAACTCCTCACAGAAGTGGCTCACCAGGATGTCGTCAAAGTCCTTCCCGCCCAGCTCTGAATCAAATGCTGTCGCCAGGAGCTGAAGGTGGAGGAGAAGACAGGTTGGTAAGATGTCAAACTACCGGAAAAATATTTCACTATAAATCTGCCTAGAACAGATGTGTACGGGGATGAAGAAATAAAAATGCTGACTTTTTAATTTATCTATTTAAAACTAAAGTTTTGATGAGACTTCTGTCATTTCAATAGGCACAAATTATTCATTACTTACCTTGAGCTTTCCCTTGTTGAAGGCACAAACTGACACCTGATAACCCGAGTGGCCAAGGTCCACAAACACCACTGTCCGGGGCTTCTCTTCTGGAGCTGGCAGGTCCTGCTTGTAGATGCCATATGCCAGAGTGACTGCAACAAAACAGTGACTGGGCTTAGCTTCTGTTTCAGTTAACTCATCAGCAAGCTACATTCTGCCATATACTTAGCTAGAATTGGACAACGCCAGACTTTCTTCTTACAGTTCTCAAATTAGAGGTGACTACTCCAGTAAAATGAACCGTGTGTTGCCTGTCCGACATAAAGTGCACTGTGTTTCTAAGTACCTGCAGTGGTCTCGTTCATTAGTCGTAGACAGTTGAGGCCTGCGATCTGAGCTGCATCCATGACAGATCTTCTCTCCGCATCTGTGAAGTAGCTTGGGACCTTGGGGCAAAAAAAACAACAACAAAAAAATACTATTAAAATACACTGGTAACACTTTACGGAAGTTTTCATTAATTAACATTAGTAAATGCAGTAATAAGCATTTACTAACAGTTAAATAATGTTTCATGTAATCAGTCTTCATATTTACTGAGGTACTCATTCATTAGTTTCTAACTATGCTATTAACAATAGTTAACACAGTAATGTCCATTAACTAACAGCTTTTTACCAATACATTAACAATTCTTAGTTCAGTGAGTGAAAGTACTAAGCGATGGACTCTAGACTGGAACCACGCATAACAGATGGTATGACTGAAAGACATCAATAAGATACTAAAGCTATCCAAAATGGATCGTCTGCATCACAAGATGTCTGGATAACATTACAATGCTAGTTACTCTGGGTGCCTAAACAAAACAAGTCCTAGTGGAGAAGCTTACGGGATAAATTTAGCTCCAGGCCACACTAATAATAAACATGTTATCCATCTCTAGAGATGATGAACCAGGACCAGTGAAAGTTACAGCCCCTGAGTGTGAGATCTGTAACATTACATAACAGATGCTGCTGGTGAGTTCATACACTGAGCACAGAATGAAACAGACATGTCCCACTCTTCACCAACTAGGTGCAAGGGGGGAAATAAAGCTTTCGATAAGGACATCTGGTGAAATGAATCAAGCCCAAAGTGTCACATCAACAGGTGATACATAATGCAATTTGAAGGAAGCTCTCATCGGGCAACATGAATGGCTCAAAAGCCATGGACTATTGATTACATCAATAGTCCATCAATACTCAAAAAAGCAAGATATAAATGCAACTTTCCATTGAATTACAAACAACAGCAGAAAATACAACAAGCAAAGTGAGTAATAGTTCTATTAAAGTCATTTCAATGAATTCTGTGTCATGGAATCCAACAAGTAAATTAACACCTCATTTGACATTTAACATGTACGACATACTATAACAAAATAAGACTAAAAGCCTTCTAGTTTTACCCGGATAAGCATGAAAGGGATAGTTTTACAGATTCAGAAAATGTGCTTGAGACATGACACAGTTGATGTCTGCAGAGAGGCTTACCGAGATGACACAATCGGCAACTGGTTTCTTCAGTGCACTTTCAGCCGTCTCCTTCAGTTTGGTCAGCAGCATCGCAGTCACCTGTTCGATGCTGAACACTCTCTCTTCCTCCATGTACATCACCTACAGTTGACATGAATTATGAATATTTACTTTTCAGCTTTAAATAATGTATGAAAACCTTCAAACAGCTAAAGAATGAGACGCTTTTTTTTTCATGAATCACGAAAAGGCAAACAATTGTTTCCAAAAAGGCATTTTTAATTGCCTGAAATTAATAAAACAGCAGCTTGATGCAGTCTTGTTTCTACCACGCTCACATCTCCTAACGGACACAATCTCATTCCTGGCTGTATGTACTGTATTTCAGTGTGCAAGTGAGGCAGAATGCCAAGAAAAGAAATATCAATTCAAGTTATGTGTTTTTGAATAAAAAAGAAAGAGGACTATATAAAATGGCAAGATAACGATGAAGAGTTATGAGTCAGAGAAAAGAACATTACATTAGGCATTTCTTGGAAAAGTTTAGAGAGAAAAAATCAATATAACCATAAATTTGGTGCTGTCCTAGTTCATCTTACAGTATCTAGTGTGCTACTACCTCAAGTCTTACTTTAACATGTCTTTATAATTTAATCCTTATTTTTCTCCCAGTACTTAGGTTCTCCACGTTATCTGTAACACAGCAGAGGAACTGTAAAATCCTTATTCTCACTTTTATACCGGTGGATCCAGAGGGCATCTGTGCCAGGTTGTACACCAAGTTAGACTTGGTAGACTGGACATAGGGGTCTGCGAAGGCCCGGCCATGGAATTGCTTGAAGCCTTGAACCGTGTTCTGAGAGTTGGTTACCACCTGGATGCGATGAAAAAAATCTGTTACAATAATGAGCAACAATGTTCTTACTTTTTCCTTTTTTTTATATATTTAAAAGCAACTCTTAGGAGTTTAATTGAGTTAATTTGTTTTACCTGGCTTTTTGCAGCAGCTCCTATCGATCGATTTCGTTGACCGAATGACACAAATGACCTGCAAGAAAACAAGATAAAATGTAAAGTTACAGCCTAAGAGAGCAAGCTCTCTAATCCAACTGTATACTCCACAGATTTTTGAATTCACTAATTGCAGGTTAAATTAAGATATGACATGTTAAAGCCCGAGGCACAGAAAACTGAGCAATACAAACAAGCGCTTAGCTTTTTTAAGATATTTTCTTATTAACAGCAGCTGGCACGCAGCAACACGTTCACAATCTCTTACTCATCACACAAGGCTGTATAAAGACAGTCTAAAAGGGACCTGGTCCAGTCACTTGTTTAGCAGTGAGTTGAGGTTTAAATTGTCATTGTTCTCCCTGTCAAATGCGGATGTCGGAGCTACAGCTGCTTTTCAACACACATCCAGTCAGGGATGTCAAAGTGCGCCCAATGAAATAATACCCTGACCAAGTCGTTCAACAGGCGTTGTGCGATGTAATGATTTTTACTCATTTTGCACAAAAATACATTCAGACAAAAAAATGGTTAAACATGGTTAAACATTAAATCCTCTACATGCTTAAAACATATTTAAATTTTATTTGACTAACAGAAAAAAATACAAGCTTTCAATTACAAGAAACAAAGAGAAAGTCTGTCTTAAAAATTCTAATTCAGATGTGTTCTTACAAGCCATATTTTCCAAATTATAAAGAATTTGCTGAACAAAAAAAAAAAAATACTTATGTTTCATTTCTTTATTATTTCATCTTTGCTGTTATTATAAAAACAATATTTTTCTATTAAATAAACTTTTTAATAGAAAGATCTATACGTGTTAGATGGATTTTATGGCTCTTCAAAATGTGAAAATGCCAAACAAACCTTTGAAATTTAACGCGATAATATTTTCGATACGTTGCAACCTGACTACAAACTGATTAATTACCAATACAAGGTCACCATGATGGAATTTACTTGGATTTGTATTAAATATTTGTTTTACAATAACACAATACGAACAGTATCTTTAGGAATAGTTATTAATCTCAAAAGCCATCAGAGTTGCCAGAATATTCCAACAAGCGATGGTTGCTGGCGTCATCGCGCTGAGCGAACAGTTTGCCACATGGGGCACACCGGTTGGTCGGAGCTATCGCTCTCTCGCCATTGAAACGAGGGCATGAAGCACCGCCCCGCTGGCGTTCGCCGGGCAACCGAAGCACGTTTCCAAACCGTTACAATAGCGCTGGTACTGTTAACGAAAAATAACCGTAGGCTCAGCAAACTAGCTCGGTGCTCGCTTATGGCGTGAAACGAGCTTTTTTCGTTTAAGTCCATTAAGGCGTCCACCCGTTTGTGGTGAACACGCTGAAAAAACGTTTCACCGACTCCCCCACTCTAGTTCAAGTTGAACGCTAGCTAACGGTAGCTAGTCGGTAAAGCTCCAACTTCACGTGCACTGCCCTGTCACAGGTAAGCCCGCCTGAGAACAGGCGCAGGAAACTAAAAACAAAGCCCCCCAAAAAGCCCAGTAAATAATGCCTGAATGTTAGGAACCAGTACTCACGGTGTGCATCTGTCGCTGTACTCGTTAGCGACGGTCTCGATCCCCCCGGCTCGGGCTACAGCTACATAGCAGCTCTGAAAGCCCAAGTCAAATCCCACCACTGACATCTTCAGCGATACGGCTGTCCTGACACTGGGAGCCTTATCCGCGCTTGACCGCAGAGAACCGACGCAAACGCACAGCCACGGATTCAAGAAAATAAAATAATAGTGATACTAAGACGACGAGTCAAGTGAAGCAGTTGCGCTGAGCTGCGTTAAGTAGCGCGACTTCTCGTCATAATCCAGCCCGCTGACTGTTGCCGGCGGCCCCGCTCAGGACCGTTCTGTACTGTCAGGCGGCAGGTCTCGCGAGATTTCTACGCGGTTCCAGATAACTCTGGAGCTTTCTAAGGCCGCGCGGAAGCGGGTGTCCGGGCCGCGCGCTCAGCTGTGACGCACGTAGGACGCGCGAGGACCAAATCCAGCGTTTACAACCCCTTTAATGTCTTTTATGCTGCATTAAAGGCGAAACCCATCATCAAGAAAATGATCCCAATCCCAGAAAAAAAAAAAAGTATTTTAAAAATTATTTAAGGTACTAAAAATATTCTGATGGTCTGTAGAATGTAGAAGATTTGTGTGGCACAAATTGGAGAAATAGTAATAAATGGAAATTGCATTGTCCTGCAAACATGCATGTGGGTGCAGAGTACTTAAATACAACCGATGAAAACGTTTGCTGAATTGTAGGAAAAAATGATGTTTGAAAATATGTCTTTAATATCTTTTACAATAACTTAAAAGACTTAACCCGTCATCATACACTGTACATACACTGTATTTTTGAAAAATACAGACAAACGTTTCCTGAATATTTTGATAACTGAATGGTTTCAATGGGTGAAAAACAACAATAATAATAAAATCATTATAAGGAAATGAGAATAACAGTTACAAATGAACAATTTGAAATGAATATATATATATAC
>KV751332.1:12108880-12129120 GCA_001698575.1 Mola mola | reverse complement strand
TCTATTTATTATTATTTACTGCATTCTGTTGTTATAACGAATTACAGTTAGGTCCAGACGTATTTGGACAACGGCGCTGCTTTTATCTTTTTGCCTCCATAAACCAACACAATGGATTTGAAGTAAAACAATCAAAATGTGATCGAAGTGCAGACTTTCTGCTCTAATTTCAGAGGTTTCACAAAAATATGGCATTTATCATTTAGGAATTACAGACATTTTATACAGGGTATCTCAATTTTTTAAGGGCTCAAAAATATTTTCACTAACTTACAAAATTGTAACCCTACTTTTTAGTAGTTGGATGAAAATCTCTTGAAGTCAATGACTGCCTGAAGTCTGGAGCCCATGGACATCACCAGTTTCCCCCCCCTGGAGATGTTTTGCCAGGCCTTCACTGCAGCCACCTTCAGCTGCTGCTTGTTTCTGGGTCTTTCCGCCTTCAGTTTTGTCTCGAACACCTGAAATGCTGCTCAGTTGGTTTGAGATCAGGCGACTGACTCGGCCACTGAAGAATATTCCATTTCTTTGCCTTTAAAAGTCTTGAGATGCTCTTGCAGTATGTTTGGGATCATTATCCATCTGCGCTGTGAAGCACCGTCCTATCAGTTTCGTAGCATTTGCCTGAATGTAGGCCGAGTGTACGGCCCTGTACACCTAAACTGCAGTGAGTCCGTTCCACTAGCAGCCATACGTGCCCATCCCATAACACTGCCTCCACCATGTTTGACACATGATGAGGTGCTTTGGGTCGTGAGCTGCTCCTTTCCTTCTCCAGACTTTTCTCTTCCCATCACTCTGACACAACTTTCTCTTGGTTTCATTTTTCAAAAAGATCTAATTCCAGAACTTGGGAGGCTTTTTTAGATGTTTCCTGTTCTTGGATGTTCCCAGTGGTTTGCACCTTGTAGTAAACTCTGTATTTACCTTCATGAGGCGTCTCTTTATTATAGACTTTGACAAAGATGCACCAACCTTCTTCAGAGTATTCTTGATTTCTCTCGGCGTTGTGATGGGGTTTTTCTATGCCAAGGAAAGGATTTTATGATCATCCTTTTTAGTTGTCTTCTGTGGTCTTCTAGGCCTTTTGATGTTGTTGAGCTCACCAATGCATTTGTTCTTTTTAAGAATTTACCAAATTGTTGATTTGGCCTCCTAAAGTTTTTTTCTCTCTCTCTCTGATAGATTTATTTTGTTTTTTCAGCCTAAAGATGGCGTTCTTCACTTGCATTGATATCTCCTTGGACTTCATCTTGATAGCTCCAGTCAAACAGCTGCAAAATACCAACAACACCTGAAACCAACTCCAGATCTTTTACCTGCTTTATTTGTCTTCAAATAACAAGGGAACGGACCGCAACTGGCCACTAAACTGCTCGTCAGTCAGTTGTCCAAATATTTTTGAGCCCCTAAAAATGGAGGTAGTCTGCCTAAAATGGCTGTAATTCCTAAACGGAAAATGCCATATTTTTGTGACACCTCTTAAATTAAATCTAAACGTCAGCACTTGGATCACATCTCGATCATTTTAATTCAAATCCATTGTGGTGTTGTACAGAAGCAAAATTATAAAAACTGTGTCACTGTCCAAATACTTCCGGACCTAACTGTATGAGTTATTATTTATAGCCTTCATTTGATTTATTTTGTTGTAAGACAGTGTACACAAAATACAAACGTAATGAAATGTGGGAAAACAACTGCGAAGAAAGAGAAAGTATAAAAATTAAATAAAAGTTATGGTAGGGAATGCAAGGTAGCAGCATTTAATAACATGTAACATTAGAGTTGTTTTTCTCTGTGCTAAAGTGACAATAAAATCAAGGAATCTCTTTCTTTATCAGGTTCACTTCAAACTCAGTGTGTCTTCTGTGCTTTTGTTGCAGTTGGGACATGTGAGGCGTTCAATGTTAATAAAAATCTTTTTCCATTTCACGTTGATGCTTCTTCTTCTGCCCGTCTGAGCCAAAACACAAACACTTTGCTTTTGCAAGCCACATTGTGGTTGAAGATGTTATATAAAAAAAAAAAAAACGCTTAAGACTTCATATGTAACATGAAAGACATCAAAAGCATAGATGCACATCCCCGGGAGCCGCTTGGTATATAAATACATGGAGTAATTGCATGCCAGCTATTGGTATGGTATGGTAACAATAATTACCTAACAAGGGCGGAGGTTATGTTTTTGCTGGAATTCCTGCATTCAAAAACTAACAGATGGACTTTGATTACATTTTCAGGATAGGTAGGAAATGGCCTAACGAACAGCCAGTTACATTTTGATGGTAATGTTGCTCTTTGCTTGAATCAAGGAAGTCTTTTAAGGATTTTTAACGGGACAGGGGCTGCATTAAACAGGAATACATCATAAACAGAAAGAACCTGAGCCCAAACAATCCAACTCAAGCTTCCGTCCCGGCCCGGTGGGCTAGAAATAAAACCCCATAACAAAAGCTATCAATATGCCCCTTACACTGGTAACGTTTCGTTTCATGTGTATCAGTTGTAACAGGCGAGTTGTAGCCTAAATTTGTTTCACCGACAAAGTTTCCCAATTTCCAATTATTATTTTCTTTGTAATCACAACACATAAATGAAATCCAAATGTGGAATACAAAGTGTGCCAAGCCTGGAGGATGATGAGTTGATAGATTGTTCCAAGACCTAAACGTTGATTGATTCCCATCAGGTTCACTGACTGTTGGTCTCGCTTTTTGCCTTACAGTTCTGTTCCAAATACTGTGGTGATATTTAAAAAAATGTAATTCACGCTGTCAACTTATGTGTGCTCAATCGTTACATAAAAAGGTATTGTTACTCTTCCTCACGTGAAATGTGAATGAGCCTTTGGGGAAAAAAAGCCCTCATATTTTTAACTTGATTTTTACTCAGTCCAGTAACTTGCAATACCACCATATAACCTGCTTTATTTTACACAGGGTTTTATTGAACAGGTGTTTCTACTGCTGGAAAAACTCGGCAAGCATAGCTTAAGCACCAACTGCTTGACTGTGTCAATATTTGTATTTTTTTCATTTAAAAAATGTACATTAATAGGCTCTACAGTAGGCCCAACACTGTTAAGATAAATAAATCATTCTGCTTAAACATCCTCATGGCTAATGAATGATGATAAAATAAACTGCATAAATAACAAAATAACAGCGAGTTCTTCAAACGATAGTATAAGTACCCAAAACTCATACCTATGAATATATCATGTTGAAAATAGTGTTTGTGTACTAGTGTTTACAATTATGCAAATACTACTTGAGTCAAAGTCTTAAATTACATTATATTTAATCATAAGTCACTAGTCATTTGTTAAAAGCAAATTTCTGGCAGTAATAGTAAATTTACATATATTTACATCTATGAAGAGTATATTCTGTATGGTAATTGAACGCTTATTATCCTGACCAATCAGATTTTTAATATTAAATAAAATATTTGCCCATAAAATGTAATGAAGTGGAAGTTTGAAGTATCATAAAATAGAAATACTACAAGTTTAGATACCTAAAAATTGCACTGAAATACAGTAATTGAGCAGACATAATTTATAATAATAATGAAACTTTGTTTTTTTTTTAACGTAAGTTTCAAAACAAAGTTACAAAATAAAAGCACTGAATAAACTTGGTCACATTACGTCGCTGGTTATTGATAATATAGGCCAACTGCAGTGGCCCACTGCTGTCAGCAAGGGTCGCTGGTTGCGTTAATGTTGCCGGAAGTACGCGCTGTCGGATCCCAACGAAGAAGAAAAAGTAAACTGCAACATGGCGACTCCCATGCACAGAATAATAGCCAGAAGGCAAGCGTGAGTATGACTTGGATAACTTTAAAAAAGTAAACGTTTGTCAACATTATGTGGATACTAGGGCATGTTAAGCGCAAATGGTGCTGAGCTATTGGAACATTTCGGCGCTATTTTTGTGTAAATGTAAGAGGTAAACTGAAATTCTCATTGAGTGCCGGAGCACAAATACGACACAATACGTAATTATTATTCTGACCAAACGTCGGACTGTTTCCTGCCCTCGATACATAAATAACAATTATTTGGAATGCCTTGTGTTATTGATATGGGATAGCTTTTTTTTTTTTTATCCCTTATTTGGTCTTCTATGGGGTTTTACAGTCTACAGCACAGGCAGAGCCTGGACCCCCTTTACAGTTAGGATTTAAAGTCCACACTGATGTTAATAACCCAAACAACCGGTCAGAAGTTAAAGGTTTGTCAAGTAGCCGACCACAACTAACTGTATGTGTTCATCTAGTCGGCGGTAACCTGGAATGTTCTCCTAAAATATTTTTAATTTAGCTAAAAAATATATTGAAAACATAAAAATGATTGTGCAATAGTAGGTTTGGCCCGTTTGTGTATTTAAAGAGAGCACTGACACAATTAGAGGAGTATGTGCACTTTGGTCTTGGTCAAACGCCCATTAAGGAAATGAAAATTATGAAAATTAAGTCGTCAGTCGATGTAGTCGTTTCTCTAAAACATAACGTCATTAATTTGTTTGAATGTTTTCTTAACTGGGGTTTAACTGCATAAATGTATGAAGTAGTTCAGTTGTTTCCTTTATTTAATAAGGATAAGGTAAATTACATCATTACCTGTATACATCTCTAAAGATGCTCAAAGTGTTAAACCATTTCCTCTCAGATGGAAAATTGAAAGCACAAGTTTGGGTCCTATCTCATATAAGCAGTCAAGTTTTAAATTTTTTTCCCGGTTTTCTTCACTTTTATAACTGCATATTAGCAAACATCATCAACAACTTTTGTTATTGACAGAGTAACACAATAATAACGACAAGGAAGCGCAGCAGCTACGGTGAACATCCTGATTTGTCATCAGTCATTGGGTATCCTCGTTCAGTTTTTTTCCATTTTTATTATACACAGGGAGGCAAACAAACAACATGTGCGTTGCCAAAAGTGTTTGGAGATGGGACACTGGACCTATGAATGCACAGGGAAGCGGAAATATGTGCACAGACCGTCAAGAACAACTGAGATGAAAAAGAAACTCAAGGAGAATGAAAACACACACGTCAGCATCACGGGGTAAGGTGTCTTTCTCAGTTTGCTAGTGACAGGAGGGCAGATCATTGTGGATTCTTCTTTATGTTGGTACAATGCATGTCTTACATTATTATGTAAAGAGAGATCCAGTGGAACTTCAAATCATTTCTATGTGGTTATTTCTTGCTCTGTTCCTTTTACGCACTGAGTTGCTGTTAGCTGCAAAATTTCACTGAGGCCTTTTCTATAAATCAAACATCAGGAGAGATATCTCTTCATAATACATTGGGACGCTTCATATCACCCACGAGACGACATACTTTATCGACATACTAGCATCCTTTTTACTATCAACATTTCCCTTTGTCAGACTATATACAGTAGACAGTAGTTTGTAATTATTGTCAGTGCTTGAATTAACAAGGCACCAGGCTGGTCTGATCTTATTGTGTCATTTATTTGAATTAACGATCACATATGGAACCTTGAACAAAGTTTCCTCAATCCTTGGAGAAAGTTACATGTCAGTGTAAGGCCTAAAACCTAGCAGAGCCCTTCATATTAGGGCATCACTCAAACTGTTATACATCATGACAAGCACTCCACCACTCCACCAATTTATATAATTGCTCGAGTGTCACGTTCCTTTTTTCCATTAGAAAGGTCAATCAAATGTAAGAAAAAATTAAATTCTTCTGCTCAGGTCAGAGTCAAATAAGTCACTTTTTGTCTTTACAGACCAGGAAGTGACGGATCCAGTGAGAAGAAAATGAAAAAGAAGTAAGTGAAAATCATTCTTCAGTAGTGTTGGGTGCTTTGATGTGAAACAGTTACTTTACTAAAAGTGTACATTGTCTAAAACACTTAATTTAGAATAACTCTACATTCCTTTTGCATTCATGCATTATAATATAAATAAAACAGAAGTCTATAAAAGCTAAAATCTTATAGACAGGTGCAAACACTTTTACATTTTACTTCTTACCTACACAATCCTGTAATGCACTTAAAATATGTAACAAAAGGTAGAATGAATGTTTTATTTTTGATGATGATAGATTTCTTGTTGTTGTAAGTTGTTTGCGTCATTCCCACCAAATGGTCAACATGGTCACCTGTGAGTTGCTGGAGTCATGTGAATTTAGTTTATGATTTATGCGAATTACAGTTTGAATTGGTTTGAAAACCCAAGAGGCGTCAGGATGTTGGTGGATGGTTGATGATTTCCTTCGCAACACTACTGTCCCAGCTGTAGAAATCTATGTGCAACATTGTTGACTGAAGTATGATAAAATGGTTCCCTCCAGTGGCGACTAGTAGCCACTACAGTTCTTTAAAGCAAAACTACAGGTTGTTGTGTTACTTAGCAGCAGTAGTAGTAGCAGTGGTTTCCTGTGTTAAAGGATACTATTTAATCATATTGCACTAATCATATGGTAATCTAGATTTTAAGAAAGGTTTTTGTGTTTTTTTTTTTGTTTTTTTTAATTAAAAATATCAAAATATTTAACATAAGTTATGTTCAATATTTCCAGACGTCTTGGAAAACCTGGAAAATGATTGACCAATTTTCCAGTCATGGAAAACATATGGAAAATAAGAAAAAACGTCAAATTTTCTGGGAAAGTTTAAATTGTCCTGGAAAATGATTTCTTCTCTCTGCCTTGTGAGTGAACGCAAATGTGTTAGAAGTTATGCGCATGCGTGTCTTTTGTCACGCTGTCTTCAGTGGGCAACGTTGAGGAACAGCGATCTACGTGACACTACCAGCCAATCAAATTTGCACTACCCCCCAGAGCAGTCCTGCTACTGACAACAGATAGAGAATATAAGTGAATAATAACAACTTAGATATTAGAATTAAGCTGTATTAAAATGCTGTATATGTGCACAGAGAGAAGAAGAGAAGAAATTAGAGATGAGCAACTTTTCATGCAGTCTTAAGGTAGCATCTTTCCAATGAAAGTAGTTGTTACAAACCCGAGTGAGATGCACAGAGACCACAGGGAGGAAGAGCACCCTTGAAATGAGGCAAATGAGAATGAAAATTAAAGACTTACATGCTCATTTGAACTGCTGGCAGTTCTTATTGCTAATGTTGTTGGCATAGATTAATAGAATTTAACATGGCTAAATTAGAATTACAACTGTCAATCAGTAAGTTTTTTTTTCCTTTATTTTGCAACTTTTAAACAAGTTAAATGCAATTCAAAAGACTTGACAAGTTGATTCAACAGAAAAAAACAACAAGAAATAAAGAGTGCTAGCTAGAGATATTGGCCATCAACCCATAATATTGTTTCTAAGAGGACTAAAGTAACTTAAAATGACTGTATTGGAACACCAACATGCAGTCTGGCATCTAACCAAAAGTGTGAAAGAAGCTGTAAAGTGCCATGTGGCGTGGACAGTATGTATAATACATAGATATGAAAAAGCTAAGGTATGAAGAGTACTTTACTGTGTAAACCGTCAGTACGAGCAGTAATACACAGTTTCAGATGTGTGTTGGCATCCAATTACAGGAGTGAGTGACAATGTCAGGAAGACAGTCTGAATTCAAAGTGGAAAGCAGACCCCCAGTTCAGGGACTGGCTGGGAGGAGTAACAGGAGACGTGCAAAGGGCATATTGCAAGTTTTGCAGGAAGCCTTTTGATGTTGGTAACATGGGTGTCTCAGCTCTCGAGAGTCAAAGGCCATATCAAGACTACTGGACAGTGAGAGAAGAATATCAGATTTCATGAGGATGAGTCCTTCAAAACACACAGAAAAGGGAAGTTGCTGTTCAACAAACAAAGAGCCACAAACAGCCATTGAACATACAGGAAGTGTCGTCATAGAGGTACAGCATCGCAAGCGAACAGAGGAAAAGCCCAGAAACACAAGGAGGCTCAGCATTTTGTCCAAGCCAAGCCGTGTTTGAAGCAAAATCCCGCTGGATAATCAAGATGGTCATGACAATCTACTCATTCAAGTCCAGCTCTGATATCTCAGCCATTTTTGGTCAGATGTTCCCAGAGAGTGAGATTGCCAAACGGTTTATGTTTCGCGCAACAAAATCAGAAAGCTAAAGTCTTGCCTTGTATGTTTTGGCTCGGGTCCTTATTTCAAAGAGCAACGGATCAAAGATATACGAAAAGCACAGTGCTATTCTGAATCCATTGATGAATGGCTAAATAAAGTGACACAAACAGAAGAGTTGGATGTTTGTAGTGCGGTGCTGCAATGAAGATGAAGGGAAGGTTGTGGCGCATTATTTTTGATTCAGAGTTTGTGGGATGCAGTCAAGCAGAGAAGCTTCTGGAAAAATCAAGAGAGCCCTGTCACCACTTCATCCTAATACGATCTTACAGATCTGAATGGATGGCCCTGGAAGTTCCTGAGGATATTCCAATAGGCCAAGAGCCGAGAGGACCCAGATACACCAAAGATGATCAATCTGGAAAGTTCTGGGTTTGCATGTTGTGGATGCAAGTTTTCAAGGTGGAGACAAACAGGTTGGAAAGTGGGAGATGTTCTGTGACTCGCCAGTAAAACGAGATGACTTCATTGAAGTGTCCAAAACATCCAAATTTCCTCTGAAGTTCTGTGTCCACTGATGGGTTGAAGACATAGCAGTTGCCGAGGGGGCAATAAAAATGTGGCCATATGTGCAACAGTATGTCAACAGCCACCAGAAACTCCCGAAAAGCAAAGTACCATCACCTGCATCCTACTGTCCAGGAACAGAGGCCAGTGATGACTCTTTTTTTGCATTTGTTGCTACACAGCTGAAGCCTTTTTATTTTGGAGACATTCCAGACAGATGTGCCAATGGTGCCTTTCTTAGCAAAAGAGCTCCAGTCCATCCTGAGAGGCTTGTTGTCAAGCTTTATCAAAAGGGAAGAATTAGAGAAGATATAAACGCCTGTCAATCAATCAATCAATCCATGTGCCACTCAAATGTCTGGACACAGGATCCAGTGAACATACAGATGTTCAAGAAAGAATGTGTCTCCTTCCTTGCTGTTACCTGCAAATAAATTGGACATGGACAAGCAGCAGTAGAACCAGGCCATTCAGTCAACAAGGACCTGCTTGTAGAGAACCTGAAGGAGAGGAGGCTAATAGCGTTGCGCTTGGTCCAGGATGCAAATGCAAAAAGGACCCTTTTTCAACACTGCAAAGGAGCAAAGGTGATGTATTTTTGCCATTCCTGGAGGATGGAAAAGAGAAAAAAGAACAAACAGTGAATGAGTAGAAAAGAAAGGAGTTCCAGCAAGAAATAGAAAATTTTTAAGTAAAACAGAGAAGAATAATGAGAAGCAGAAAGAGGAAGACAAAATGTCAGTGAATGCAGGAAAAAGAAACAGGACTTGACATTACTGACTAAATCAAGACGAGTGGCAGAGAAAAAGGAAGAGCTGGAAGCTTGTTTCATATTGACCTTTTTGCGCTGCAGGATAAAAATTTCATTTTGATATTTAGCTATATTAAGGCCAATTTGTGTTTTGCTCTGCTATTTTGATTCGTATTATTTTTGAGGAATGCAGGTGTCACATGTGTGAAGTAAACTGAGATGAAACAAAAGGACATTGGGTTTTTTTTTATTTATGGAAAATATAAAATTATTTTCAGAGACAGTAAGAGAAAAGGGAAAGCTGAGGTGAGAACTGCCCAAACCGATCTTGTAACTTCAGTCGGTGATGCTAATTAGGTGCGTTTGCATTATTGTATGATGAATTTGTCATCATTTCTAAGAATGTAAGAGATTATTTCACAGATGAGTTATAGCCATAGGCTGCACATTTCTCAAATCAGGCCTCTGGGGGAGGCGGAAGAGGAATAAAGAGTAAACGTAGCAAGTGCGGCGCACAACTGGAGAAAAGAACACTTCTGCAGGCACGGGTTTACACGGGTTACTATTGGAGTCAATGATGGAGCTGTTCTAATCAAGTCTTCCAGTTAATCATGAATTTGTAACATCTGAGCAACGTCATTGTTAAACAGCGCGGGTGGAGCTTCTAACCATAACGACGACTCGATGCCAGCGGTTATGGCGGTGCGCTGCAGTAATTAAGCTTTTAAGTGCGCCGGTGCTTCCGAATTGGCCTATTTTCACAATTGACTCTCTCCATTTCTACTCTCATGAATAGAATTTACATTGAAGAAGGTGTAACCTGCAAAATATTTGGGGCTTCTGCTTTGAAAATGGAAACTGAGACAATTAGTTAATTATAGAAAATAGCTGTCAGTTGATTTTATTGTTTTTTTTAATGTTGTTTTCTGTTTAATATCAAGCAGTCAACCACTTGCGGCAGCTCTACTTCTGAAAATTCGGCACGCTATCTCCGATCACACACTGGGGCGGAATCACACATGACCGCTTGTTTGTTTGCTTTGCAGCAGTATTGCGCAACATCTGTGTTAAAAGGGCTTCAAAATTGCAAGATGTGCAGATTTACTATTGCAACAACACGTCATCAGCAGGGTAAAACTATCCTGTCTCAAATTGGTTTAAACCCAGCTCACGTTTCCCTATTAGTGGGTGAACAATCCCGCGCTTGGTGAATTCTGCTTCACAGTGATAGGAAGAGCCGACATCATTAAATGCCAGCGCTTATCTGTGTGTGGCAGGGACAGATGCCATGAGTCAAAAGATCTCAAAGGCTGGTGGCTGTGAGGTAGACTAAGGTGTAGCTTTGACTCTCATAAATGTCAGCCTGGTGAGTACAACTAATTTGACAGCTCCATGCAAAATAGTGCTGGGTAGTGTGACATAAAAATAAAGTTGTTGGTTTTTTTGGGTTTTTTTTTTTTGGCCATATCACGATAAACATCATAAAAAAGTGCGAGGATTAGGGAACAAAATCAAGCATCGCAATGTTTTTTTTCCCAATGTATCTCCATTAATATGGCAACAATATTGTGTACATTGTATAAAAGGGTGTGTCTCAAAAAATTAGAATATTGTGGTGGGTTTTTTTTCTCTCATCAATTATTGAAGAAAATGAATATGTAATACGTTATAGCCTGATATAATGACCCCGAACGATATATCGGTCGGCTGATATTATCAGTGCTGGCCAGTATCAAAAAATAGGACACCAGGCGGGAAAAAAAAGTGCCTGGGGCGATTTACAATGCTTAAATATCCAGTGTTGGTTCCTGTTTCAGTGCACTGCTGTCATTTTAGACAATAAAAGATTAACGACGGCTCGTTGTTAATCTGTTAAAACAGTCTTCCTGTGAGGCATATCTTTGTCACAATTGTTTTACCTTTGTATTCTAGGCTCATTACACGTGAACGAGTATGTTTCGAGCATTTTACTATTTTAATTTTGATAACTTTTCCACGATATTCAAACGTTTTTAGATGCACTCGTATAGCAGAGGTGACCACCACATTGTCTGTTGTAGATACGTATTCTTATATCATAGTAACAATAAACATGGTTCGTATTGTCCCGGCCTGCAGGTTTTAATCCCAGTTTGTACCTGTGGTGGCACTCTGACTTGTGCTGCTCATGTTTCAGCATCATTCGTATTGTGTAATTTCACTTGTAAAGGAGACAGGAAGAGCATGTGTCCGTATAAAGCAGTTGAACATTAGATTTAATCCACGCTCACGTTTCTTCAGGGCCAAAGACTCCAGCGACGACAGCGGAAGCGATTCAGGCGGCTCCTCCAGTGACTCATCGTCAGACAGTAGCGACTCCTCCAGCTCCTCCGACGACGACAGCGACAGCAGCAGTGACAGCGACGACAGCTCGTCCTCGTCCTCTTCCTCGTCCTCGTCCTCGGACAGCTCAGACTCAGGCAGCAGCAGTGATTCAGATCAAGGGCCCCCGAAGAAGAAGAAAAAGAAGTGAATCAATGTGGTTGTAGTTGCTGTTTCTTTCCATAAGCAATTTTAATTATCCACTTTTTTTCTGTCTCTAATCCATCACAGCTGGTTTGGTCTGTGTGTGAAACAACCTTTACGGATGAGAATCCTACACACACACACACACACACACACACACTGCATGTACACACACATAATGACATTATTTTCCCCCACTGTATCTGAACACATCTCACCTTTATTAATGTTATGTTCCTCAAAATTTTAATACCCAAGGAAGCCAGAGTGCATATTCAGAATCGGTTGCGATTTTGTACTAAAATATATTTTTTGTCCAACTTCCTCTGTACAGCTTACAATGTTAATAAAGCAACAGTCCAGTTTGGACAATATTTAAAAGGATCCAGCGTTAGTCTGTAGTTTGACATCAGAAGGTCTTGCTGCGAAGACGCCACAGTTGTTTGTTGCATTGTAAAATAAACTTGGCTTTTTTTTTTTATAGCTTTTGTGTACTTTCTATTGGAAGTGATTTTGTTTTTCTAAAAGGAACAAGATATGAATCTCGAGATTAAAGTTCCAACTCCTTTAAATAGGAGTTACTCGTGTAAGACTTTTAGATTTACAGTACCAGTAAATGTTGGTACTCCTTCCATGTTGTCTGCTGGAACAAGATAAACGGAAGGTGTCTTGTACCTACTGAACTCTGGATGATGTCGAGCACGAGGAAGTTCAGGGTGAGAGAAACCATAAAAACATTCTAAAATTATAAAAATGTTTATTTTATTACACCAGGGGCTAAAGTTGCAGGAATCAGTATTTATGAGCGAGCTTGATGAATAATCTATGTAGGTATTGATTTAATTATTTTTAAAAGTTAAGAAAAGCAAGTCTAAATGATAGGAATCTCTTTAATATATTATGTTGCTCTATATTTAATCAGAAGCCTCTTTTAACCTTTATTCGTTGGTCAAGTGCACGTAAGAGCCATAAACCAGCTTTCAAACACCAAAACTTCCAGGTGCCTTTAACCACAAGTTGTTCAACCAGAATAGACGTGTAACAGCTGGATTTAGCGGCGCAGTTGCTTGTTTTAAAGGGGCAATCCGTCAGCAGCAGGGAACAATGAGCCGCTCCGTCCTGAACGTCAACTCACAGCGAACTCTGCGTCACAGAAATGGTGCGTTCAAATCACGGGAAGTGCCACGATCGGAACGAAGAAACTCCGATGTTTGACTGAAAATGCGCAGTCCGTGTTTAAATTATGCACTTTTGACATAACGATTGAATCACTGGTCATTAAGGAGAGAATTTACATGACGCAGCTTCCTATTTCGGTTTGTTAGCAAGGTGTTTGGATTGAGATATTTCCGACATCTGATGAAGGCAGCACGACTTGCTGCTATCCGTGCACCAATCCTGTCTGTGGTACCTGCTGGCTACTTAACTTAGCTAGCAGCCTTACCTATCAGTCACTTCTGTCCAGGGACAACAAAATGAACGACAGACGAAATGGTTTTATTCTGCTCTCCGCTCGACGCGCAGTTGCGCTTTAAGGAAAAGATGAAGGTCGTCTGTCTCGTTTTAGTATTTTAGCTGTTAAGCCGCTTTGCCGAGTCCGTTTTGCTTGTAACTGGAAGTGGAAAAAGACAAAGAGAAAGGAGCTTTCCAATAGCTAGAATGGTTTGGGCCTAAAAAGAAGACGAGAGGTAAGGATGGCAAATGCAAGAGGAGTCGTTATTTGACCATTTAACCCCACTAAGTGGTTCCTGACATTTTGAGTGACTTAATTTAAATTTCTTAGGGAAATTTCAATGGATTCACACCTAGCAAGCCGACAGCGTAGGCTCTCAACGCTACTAGCAGCTTTGGTTAGCTAACGCTCTGCTTTAGCAAAGATGCAGGTAGTCCTGTAGGTAGCCTGCTAGCTGTTTGCCAAACATGTTGACTTTCCATTTACTTTTGGGTCGTGTCCAATGCAAGTATCGCTTGTTGGAATGATAGAATATCAAGAATTACCAGAGTTTGTGCGGTGGCTTGCTAGAGAAACGAGAAAATATCGCAGAGATAGTGATCACGTCGCTGTTGGCTAACAGGTTCTGTTCTGTCTGATGTTTGTGTGTTCACTTTTTAGTTATTGTTGACATAACTCGCAAGTTTGATGACATTCATTTGTTACTGACAAGCACAGAACCAACTGTATCCCGATAAGTGCAAATGATAAACATGCAATCACCTGCTGTCCAGTAGGGCTCTGTGGATTATGCTGTAGTCCTAGAAGTCAGTTATGGGCAAATATACTTAAGTTGTTAGCGTTTTTTCGGGCACAGAAAGCCCAGTGTAGCCATTTAATTACCAAAACAGTCACCCCCCCCCACACACACACACACACAATGAACATCGAAAACTTTTGGTACGTTGTCCGGTCCGTGCATCGGACCGTCATTCGTTACAACACATTGCTCTCAGTGCCACTCCTTCCTGCCCTAACTCACAATCCTGATGATTGAGAGTAATTACTAGCTTAAAAAGGCTACAGAACACACTGTGTCAAGCTTTAGTTCTTTATAAGTACAACTGATATGCTTTTCCAGGAAGCCATTTTATGTGTCACAGTTGTGGGGGGATGGGTAGGGCCAGAAAATGCATCACAAGTCCAGATGAACTGTCATCAGGTGCTTGTGTATAATCAGCTCTTTATAACTTACTTGGAACGTGCAGACAAGGACACACCAGCTTGTTTATCTTTGACGGTAAACAGTGTGTTGTGGAGAGGTCATGAACTCATATATATGGCAGGTGTGAAGGGTGTGCACTTGTTTATCAAGTACACTGTCTTTGGAATTGTTAGTCGCTCCCCCATTTTGCATTCGGACTTTAAAGAAATTGCCAAGAAAGAATAACTTTCTGCACATGTTAATAGATAGAAGTTTAGATGGAATACGGGCAATGGCTGTGAAACGTGTGTTGGAGTGTCCATTACCAAAGCATGCTTAAGCAACTTAACTGAACTCTTGTACGCCTCTGAGTTTGACATTTTGGGATGTCGAAGGGAGTCCAGTTATTCAGTGATAACTGACTACATTGATTTACAGCAGCTTAAAGTGTAATGTGTTTTTGCAGTACTTGCATTTAAGTTGTACCGCAGTGACAACACGTCTGAAATTTGAATTGAAATGCTAAATGGTGGCAGTTGTTTGTTAGTTATAGAAAATAAGTAATATTTTACAACTTATCTTCACAATAATAAAATATTAATCACATAGAACACGTTATTTAAAGCTGTGACAGTGGTAGCTCGTATTGAAACTCACCACCTTGGAGTGGAAAATAATGAACAACCAAGTGAGGTAGAAACAGGTGACCAGAAATGACTGGGTGTTTGTAGACAGACATGAGACATGACCATATTACTACATGTCTCCCAACAACATTATAGCTACATCGAGGCAGTATTAATAAATCACAATAAAAAGTCAACCACAAATGCTCTTATTCATAATCCAAAGTCAATGGCGAGTACAGTCCATTTAACCCAAGTGAGTAAGGCAAATAAAGGTTTGTACTTTCTTTATGTGCTCCCTGTGACGCAGCTCATTGTGAAATCCTCCTCACTTCCTGTTTACGCTTGGCTTCAGTAGAACTCGTTCCTCTGAAGCCAAGAAAAGGGCACATGCACACGTTCGATGTGTTTAAGGCCACTTGTTTTGTCCATTCCTGACAGATGAATGGGTCCATGTTTTCTTTGGCTGCCGTGCATCCATTGTGTGTTGTGGTGCGAGCACAGTGCAGTTTTGCAGGATGTCTATTTGGAAAATGAGCAATACTTGCTTTCGAGCTGTTCTGAAACAACAAGTAATTGTATAAAATATGGCACCGTGTCCTGTTTTGTAATCCAAACCACTTCATCTCTTGCTGATATTTAAAAGAAGGAATCATGGAAATAATCTGCTTTTTCGTTGCAGACATTATGCTGCATTTTAGATGTTATTTTTAAAGCCCTACTCAAACTAAGAGCTGATCGTGTCTTCAGCCGAGGTCTGCGAGTTCATAATCAGATTTAATTTCCTTTACAAAAGGAAGCTTGTCAAAAGTGCGTTGTTTGAAAGCTCTTCCAGAGTCTGCTGCCAGTTTAATTAGCCTGAATCTAATCAGACATCAGCAGCTCTTTTTTTTTTTTTTCAAACCCCTCTGTACTGTTGCTCACACAGCAGAAAAATATGCTACTCACTGTGTCCTGACCTCGTGCATCTGTTCTTTAGCTTTTGTTCTCTAGGATGTGAGTTAAGCTCTCATGTGGATATACAGTCGGGTCGAGGTGAAGCTCATTAAGGTCATTTCATTCCACAGATCTGACGTACATCCGTGCTTTGATTGCACTCGATAATATTGGTCTTGGGACGAAATTCTTTGGCATGGCATTTTCCAAACAAGGCTTTGCAGACAGTAACATTTGGATCAATGACAGATAATGAGATGGATCCAGAAAACTAAAGTGTAAACTAAGTCACAACCGGCTTTAATTTATTTATGCCACGTATAACTCATTTTCTCTAATAAGCTAACCCATTGAAAAACAAGCTAAAATAGCGAAATGGACGTTGCACAGCAAATACCCCCTAGTTATGACTCATACAATTTTAATTTTTCATGAGTCGATGTCTTCATCCTATTTTTGGTTGCAGCATATGTCAAAGTGCCCAGGGAGTGCAAAGGTTTAGATGCTCGAGGTAGTAAGCCACAGGTTGGCATGTTTCTATTTTTAGGCAGGCAGCGGCAAATTAAGTCAAGACTGCTGTGTGAGTAATGAGATTGTGATTGATAATTGGAAAAGTGTTTCACGTCGCTGACAGAGCCATGACTCCTCAGTGGGGGTGGCATTACAGTTGGGTTGCTACCAGCTGTGATAGAAAGGAATGATTGTATGTTGGGGGCTGGTTGAGTTGCACAATGCCCATTTACATTACATTTACATTTAAGTCACAGGTCAACTAGTTATTGAAGCTTCAATAATAACCTTGACCAACGTAACCCTCCCAAGGTAATGTTTTGGCTGAGTAATGGACTACTTACTCTAGTGTTTACTATATGATAGCCATGACTATTAACTATTTCACAATTCTTGGAAGACCACCCCGGTAGAAGAGATGAGGCACATTTTCGATCATCACAAACTTGCACAAGTGGAAATGAAATGACAATTTCTTATTTCTGTATGCTACAGCAACAGACCAGCAACAACGCTGTCCAGTTTCAGCCAGTATCACAGTAAACTGGCTGTATGAGGGGACAACTGACCTCAACACAGTCCATCAAACTTCAAAAACCCTCCCTTACTAACCAGACAAGACTGACTGGCAACATGTCTAGCTATCATTTTTGTGAGGGACACTGTTTGATCTGCCTGTGGTCAAGCTTAGACCACGTTTAGGTCACAATGCCCTTCAAAAAAAATGGAGAAAAAAAAAATGAAAATGCAGCTAATGCTGGATTTTTTTATAAATTATGTTTTCTTTTTTTAGCCTTACATAACTTCTCTAAATGGATGGTCATAACAGCCATTGACTACTGCTCAATACAAGTTTATAGACAAATACAGAAAAAAAATGCAACTTCTTCATCATTGTGTAGTGTTTGCTGCCCTCCGTTAAAGTCACGTTTCACCACCGGGGCTGTGGCACTACTGTCGGTTAACAGGGCGAAATCAGGGTGGCGTTTTAAAGGATTTCACTCTGGAATCTCGTTTCAAAAGTTTGTGTTTTCAGTCCCCCACAATGCTGTCCTCACTTAAAGGGATGGCCAACGCGCAACAGTGGTTTGTTGAATTGTTTCTGTATAAACGGGCCCTTAGTTGTCCGCTGACAAAGGTAGCCCTTGATTTTCCATCACTTGACGGGTCACCTCCTCCGCTGGGTGTTTTGCAGACTGTGTCGTTATTTTTGCTGAATTTGTTACAATAGTAAAATTTGTCGACAATTTTGTGACATATTCTGAGAAAATAATCACGCTGCTACATTTTACTCATCCACTTGCGACGATTCAATTTTTACTACGATGATTTTTAACATGACATTCGTAAACAGTGTGTATCTGTGTAGTTGCATAAGACCTAACTGGGTTTTGAATGAATATTGACCAAAACCAAGGGCAGTGACAAATTGATTAAAGACCAAGCCTTCTTAGACGAGGTCCGACGCAGACAAGGACTCTTGGTGTGCACACTTAAGAGCCTGAATGACGCAGATTCTTTGAGATGTGACCAAGACAGTTGGAGGTTGTTTGTCATGTTCTAACACCGTGGCAGAACAATCTGATTTTTGCGTCAAAGTTGCAGTTGTGCGAATACGTTTTTTTTTTTTTTTTTCTTTTTCTTTTTACTAAGGTAATCTGATCTTTTTCATGTCAATATCCATGTAAACACTTATTTAACTTTACAGTTAAGTCATGCTCATTCCCACAGTTTATGGCACTGTTTTAATGGTAGAGAATTTACTCTCAAGGTTGCTCTTTTTAATAATTATTCACGTTTCTGCACGAAGATGTCACTATTCTAGATACATATAGTGCCGTTTTCACCCCCCCCTAAATTGAAATGTTATGGACGTGTTTTTACCCGCAGGGAAGTCCCAACACTCTGCACTGATTGGTAAATACTGCCCCACTCCCTTTGACTCGGATAATAATGCCCGCCTGCTGAGCGAAGGCATTCCAGCCAGTGAGTCAGTACAAATGCCTCGAACCTGCCTCATTGAAAGAATATGGGCAGTTGTTTAGAGAACGTGCCAATCAAGATTTAGAGTCTTGTTTTGATATGTTAATTGTTGATCATCTGAAGTCGCAGGAAACCTTTTGAAGTGTTTTTTTTTTTTGTTTTTTTTTTTACTTGAGCACTATGTAAAGAATTCTGAATATACATGGCAAATTTTCCTCCTAAAGACACAAAGACCAACCAGATAATTTGTCTCATTTACTAAATCCTAAACCGTGTGAATGAGTTGAACTTTCTGCCACGCTGATCACAGGCGTATGTGCACCTGCTCAAGATTTTGTGCTTAATACAATGTCTGATTCTTGAGCAAGGTTGGTTTCGAGTTACTGTACTTTCCAAAATAACTGTTTTCTGGACAATCCTGGTCACAGCTATGAGCGTGTGGATTCTTAACCCAAACAGCTTCTAATTTGAAGCAGTTTTGTGGCGTTTATGGCCACTCCCTCTGGAATTCCTGATGTCAGCAGGTTCAGTCTAAAAGCAGTAGTGAAGATGGCACTGGCTGGCCATCTGTACCCAACACCATGATGCATTTCTTTACTATAATCCGGTGTTGACATGAAAATGACCTGATGTGAGTCAACGCTGTTGTGGCACAACTGTTTTTATTTTAATTTTTTATAAACATCGTGTGTCAAAAGTTAGACAGTGAGTTTGTGCCATGATTTCGAGATTATATATGATGGTATCACTTTGTTAGTGCGCCTTTACATTTTCTATGTAATGCGCTTTGTATTGATTAGTAAACCAAGAATAGTAGTCGGCTTCTATTTATTAAAGTAAATGACATTTGTAATTGATGTGCAGATTTTTAATGACAGAAGCCCTGATCAAGACATGGAGTACTTGGAGTACTTCTCAATCTTGTGCAGTTGTAAATTTTTCATCGACAAATTTTGTCTTCTGTTAACAAAGGCAAGCAGAGTTTAGACATTTTATACTAGACTTTACAGAATTTAAGCAAAACATAAAAATAATTGGGCTATATTACTTTGCATCTTTTCCATATGTGTGTGTTTTTCCCTCTTTTATTTAGTGCTTGAAGTGCAGCAGAAATACTTAAAAACAATAGTAAAAACCATGATTAAAAGAAGTGTGAGATAATGTGAGAATCATGGTGTGAAGAAATGAAAGCACTCAGTCCAAATATAACCCTCAGAGAGATGACAACGCTCAAATGGTATGGTATTTTCTTGTTCCTGTGACATGGTTATAACAAATTTGCCAGCCGGTGTCATCATCACATGCGGCTGAAGAAAACGCTGCCTGTCAGAAACGGAGTGCTGTCTCTTTAAGAGGCCGCACGGGCGCCTCGGCTTGCGCTCTGGTCGTAGTGGGGGAGGGAGCTTGTTGATGGAGCGACGGGCCCTGATTGGCTGGGCCTTGCTCAGGGCAGTGACGTCACATGGAGGCGAGGTCCTTGGGTGTAAAATAACATCTCCTTTTATGGGACAGACTGGAGCGTTCCATTCTCGGGGAGAGGTGAAATTTTGCTCCCCTCTTGCTGCCTGCTCTCTCTTTGAATTTGCTTCCAAATTCACCCATAAGCCTGGTTTCTAAATTAATTTAGCATTGTTGTTTATTCATTTATTTTTTTAATTTTTATT
>KV751332.1:12096119-12108742 GCA_001698575.1 Mola mola | reverse complement strand
GTTTTTTTTTTTTTATCCTTCTAACTTAAGTTTTTGAATATACAATTATTTTTGTTCTCCCAAAAGTGATTTAATACATCAAGATTATTCCCCAGATTATCTGTTTACAGATATGCAGCTGTGGGGTTGTTTTATCAGTCTCCACAAATGCTTCATCATTGTTGTGCTGTGTCGTCAAATACTGCCTTTAAGTGTCCGTTTCAGTCATTTCTAACAAACTATAATCCAGAAGTGCCCCTACTCCTTGCTCAAAATTGGCCCATAGCTCTGTTTGCATTTATGACCAGAGTCGCCACAAGGATTGTTTAGTGCTCTTGTACCCAGGAGACATGCCAATCTCTCTGTTACTCACTCTGACCCTCTTAACATTTACACACTCACCATCATACGTATCCACCCCCCAGCCTCTTGTCATTTCATCTGCTCTCCACACATGCTTTAACCTCAAAAATTGTGCACAAAAGCTGCAGCTGGCCTAGACTCCACCTAGCATGTGACTCCCCCACTGTCCGCTAGGTGTGGTATCTTCCCAGAGCGAGCAGTCACCTCCCCTCCTTGAGTCAGATTTGTCTCTACTCCAAGGAAATGGACTATACCTTCATGTCGTTTAAAGAAACTGTAGTTACACTCCTTCAGCTGGATGCCCACAGAAACATTTAGAGAGAGAAACGGTCCACTTGTCTTCACTGAAGGAGGGTTGGCGCAGAAAGTTAGGCTGACAAGTCATGACGAGAATACTTCTGAATCCCTGGGAGATCCCCTGAACCCTCCTACCTCCTCCTTCCAATGTTTCTGTGGTTGGGGCCATGGCCTCTCAGTCAGGGTAAGAAATGTTTGGCTAGTTGGCTGCTTTACTGACTTCTCTTGGTGTCTGGGAAGAAGAAACTTCACATTTCACTGTTTTATTGCCCTTACATAATGGTTGTGTCCCAGAAGCTCAGTCCTGTGTTCTGGTGCTGAAATGAACATCAGCATTTTCTTCCCTTTTTTTTTTTTTTTTTTTTTTTTTTTCCTTCCCCCTATCCTCTTTTTTTTGGATTGTGTTGAAGACATGGTTTGGTTGTAATACACTGAGTTCGTGATAGATGGGCTGATTAATTTGGGTACAGAGTGAACTGTTTTTTTGCACTCTGCAGACTTTGACCTTTTCAGTTTGGCACACTAATGAATAATTACTGTAAACACAGCAGGCCCTTATACTTAAATGACAAAGTCAATCATAAGTGGTATTTATGAGAAGATATTTTATTAAGCTGTTTTGTTTTTTTTTTTTTGTTTAACATTGTTTTGAAACTACTTTGTCTACCTTAACTTGTATGATAAGCTTCTTAGGGCTGGTACCTTGAATATAAGGTAAAATAAAAACAAAACAAACACCAGGACTTTCTACTATCTGTCGTTTTAACATGTACCCTTCCAATACGTAATAAGTTTGTGGTTTCTAATCTTTGTCACTGACCATAAAAAAAGAAATAAACAACACACTCAGTTAGGACATACCCCATTAACCAAGAAAGGAAATCTGCAATCCCCCAATATTTGGCTACATAATGAGATACTCAGCTTGAAAATAATTGGGAGATGCTGTCTATTGTGAAGCATCATAACTGATTGCGCACATCACTTCCGCCCTGCTGTAGTAATTCAAGTTTCTCCATTCCTAAGATTGTTTTGGTTCATTAAGTACATTTTCTCTACACCTCCAATCTTTTGTCATGCTCTCATGTTTGCTGAGAATGTCACTCTGAAATGAAATACCTTTATCATAATATTCATTGAATTAGAGCTGTGCACATTTATTAACATACCAGCAATAAGCATTAATGTAAATATGATGGAATTGGCACAATTGTTAAATTACATCCATAGTCCTAAGGCAGATTATATGAAAGAGTTATATGGGACCCCTCACATAACAATGGAACGCCACACCGAGTTTTATCCTGAAAACCACAAAATGCACAGCGACTGTATCCCTATCCGCCATGTTTTCATTGATGCAAAACTAAGCCACATTTCATTGTGTGCCAAATCTGTTCAATTTTGCTAATTTCGACTGATATTCTAGAGCGTTTGCCTTGAGTTAGCAGAACTTTATAAAACATGTTTTAAGTGATTAAACCATTGACCATTTCATCGCTACTCTTTCCACAGATTGAGCTTGGAGGCTCTCACCTTTTCACACATTTATGCTCCATTATCATTGAAACTAAAAACTATAATTCAGCCTCTTTATTTTGCGTAGTGTTGTAGTGACGACAAGGTGGAAAAACTCTCTGAACTACTTAAAAACCAACAGATCAGGTCAATTAGTTGGCCAGAGTGGACAGCAGCATTGTTTATAAAGGATTCTTTGCCTGTGGAGTTTGATTGTTTAGCATTGTGCTGAATGTGCCCCATTCACACATTCAGCCCCATCCCAAAATGTACACACTCATTTACATGAAAAAAGTAGTGTGAGCATGTTAAATGCCCTTTGGTACATCATTATGTTTGTTTATTTGTCGAACTTATGGAGTATATTAGGTACTCTGATATACAGGACATTAAATGGGATTTATTTCAAACTACAGAAAAGATTTATAGCATGAAAGAGCTTGAAATGATGTGTACTTCTCATCTCACTAGTACGGGAGACAGAATAACTAACCAGAATTTACTAGAATGTGGCTGCAATTAATCTTCTGTTAGTTGTAATAGACACGTGTCTGCACAAGGTGATCACATCGTGCGTGTGTGTGCGTGTGTGTGTGTGTGTGCGCGTGTGTGCGCGTGCGCTTTTAAAGCTTGTTTTATCAAGGTTTTTTTCCTAACTAGAAAAATTTTTGGCAGCCCCCCAAAAAGGTGTTAGTCATCCCCAACAAAGGAAAATCACCAGCACCAAGACGGTGACTGAGAGTGAAGACAGCAATGCAAATTTCCTCTGAATGTGTCGAGTCACAATTTATCATACAAATGAAAAAATAAGCAGAAGATTAAACCCATTTTTGGAGGAAAATTTTCACATTGCTTATACTGCCCAGCCCTAATTGTACCCAAAAGCCCATCCTGAGCCAGGAAAACACCTGAATGTACACACTAAGCCTGGCTTTTAGCTGTGCTCTAAGCTAAATAAGCCCAAAGGTGATAATGGATGTTTGTGTGATGTATAGTGTAAAGATTGTTTTTTATTGACACGTCTGCTGATACAGCTGGTGTTAACGTCATGTGTCATACAGCACACCGTGGCCACTACCTTAGCGTAACATATCTTAACAGTAGTGTGGAAAGTCACTTAATGAGTGATGACTCATGGGTGGGTGTTGCTGATAACGTAAAACAAGCAGAGACTTTGCAAAAAAGTTTGTTGTGAAATGGCTATTTGGACTTTCTATAGAGGTCAACTTACAGACAACTAGTCAGAAGTTAGAAAAACACTACTTCTTCAACAACCTAATTTTTATTTCACATCCAATTTTACTTTCTAAAATCAGTGTCCTGCTTCTTTTCATACTTTTACTCATCTGTAGTAAAGATTAAAAACACTCCTGTGTGTTGCATTCATGATTTAGGAGGTGGCGGTGTGGTGCAGCGTCATTGTTGTCATGAGCAGATCCTCAAGGTGTCTTCTTGAATTAGGAGGCAGCAGGCCTGGCTGATAATTTCCTTGTTTAAAAGCTTACTTGTAGCATTTTTCTGTCAGCCAAAGTGCATAACAGATGGAAGAGACACTTCTTCAGGCTCTCTGCTTCTAATCTTATTGTTAATTCTTAACATCTTACTCCTTTTGTACACGGATTTCCAACGTGTTCTTAAATTATTAATTTCATGCTTTTGTCTCTTGTGTGAATCCATACATCCACTCAAAGTCTCTGTCCTTAAATAGCTCTATATTTTTGTATTTGTATTGCAAAAAAAGGGTAGAAACAGGTTTTATGGCTGCAAGCTATAGTTGTGGAGGAGGTTAATATTTACACCTCATAACAGTCTGTTTTGCTGATAAGATGCACCATCCAAAAATAGTGAATTGATATAGTCAGCCAAACCTACTATGTAGTGATTCAGCTTTTCAGTGTGTAACACTAAAACTCTAGTTTGACCTGGGTTGCAAATTTACATTGACCATCTGTACCAGGAGATTCGTTGCCGTAGGTTTCTGCACATTGTCTAGACTAGCCTGAGCCTATTAGGGACTACTTTCTCCGCAGGTCATCTCTCTGCTCCCCTGTGTTTACGATGTGTGGGGTTTCCTTGATGATGGTTTGACTTGTGGTTGGCTCAAAGTAGAGGCTAGGTAACGGCACCTGGACTGTGTTCAGCTGGTTCTTATTTACAAACCAAGGAATCATAGCAGGAAACAACCGAAGGACTGATGTTGTTTACATCATTGTTGACTTAAAAAACTCACTTTAGGTAAATTCATTTATTAATGAATGACTATTCATCATTGTCAAACCCCTTTTTATAGCCCTGCCTGTAAAGTCCTGCAGTAAGGAGAAGTCTTGATGTCATTCTGCGGGATGTTTTTATGTTGACATGATGTTCTGTCTGTTATCAGCAACATGAACCGTGAGGACCGGAATGTGCTCCGAATGAAAGAAAGAGAAAGGAGAAATCAAGAAATCCAGCAGGGAGGAGAGGCCTTTCCAGCGAATTCCCCTCTCTTTCCTGAACCCTACAAAGTGGTAAATTTATTTATCTCGCATTCAGTGTTGACTGATACATTTGTTAGTTTAGAATTATCCTTTACTTTTTTTTAAGCTAAACTGCTAATGCTAAATGTTGCACTGTAAATTTTAAGCTTCAGTGCCTCTATGGCAAAGGTGGAAATACATTCTTTGGGTGTCTTTCTACACATATGTAGACATAGGCTTACTATTTTAAAATATTTTTCTGATTCCCTCCTACATTAACAATAACTAAGTTGATTAGCTTCTCCCTAAGTTGTCCTGAAGAAAATCTAATTTAGGTTAAGGAGTATACTCGCTGAACTCTTAATGAGAAGAAGCTCTTACATGTTTGTAGCATTTTCTTATTTACCATGACCTTCAAGATCTGCAGTCTTTGTTTTGTTTATACTTTGTGTGTTGAAAGCCAAGCCGTTTTATGTGACATGTCTCAACACACTCCACTGGCAACGACAGTACTGCTAGGATCTCGCTCACAAAGTTCAACATGCACAATTGGCTCGTCTGTGTGTAACAAAACACGGATGGTTATGTTAACCAGAGGAATTAAACAAAATCAGATACTCGAACGTTTGCTATTTTGTAATGCGGCTGCAGAGGGTAAACATAAGAAAAACGCCACAGTCTCTCACCCTTCTTCCCCATCGTCCTCCTGCCCGCAGAAACACACAGATGTAGGAAAGATGATTTGAGTTTTCTCTGCTGGTCTAATCTTTGCCACTAACCAGATTTGAGCAGAGGTAAGTGGCTCCTCTCCGTAGCTAGAGCTAGCCATCCAAGAGACAGCGCGGAATGTTCCCTGACAGGTTGGGAATAGAAAGGGTACAAGAGGTTAGTGATGAGTGCGGGCCTGTGTGTTTTTGACCACAACAAGGTGAGATCTGACTTTGAAGAAAGAAACAACCTTGATTTTTGCACATTGGCAAAGGCCCCTGGCATTTGCAGCAACTCATTTTATTTTGCATATTTGTTCTCTGACACAAAACTACTGGGTGGCATGCTGTGCTCAAATACAACAAATGTAGAGTGAAAAACAGTTGTTGAAGTCACAGGCTCTCTACAATTCTCTTGGTTGTATGAGTCTTACATAAGCTTCAGTTAGTCTTTTTTTCCCCTCTGTGTCATGCTCCAGTAAGTGGAGTTTTACTGTGTTCTGCATTAAAGGCCATATGTGCACACAGCTGCAGCTGTGGCCTCCCAGATCTACATCAGCATGAAATACTGTTGAGTTCATGCACTTGTAACTCAGCTGCACAGAACAAAGGCCACATCGTAGTGTTTTTCAGAACTGATATTTATATATGTATCGATTACAGTATGTAGCCTTTTTTTTTTTTACCAAATTCTGTCAGCATCTTAAGTGCGCCCAAAAACCAAGCAAAGGGTATAATTACGAAAATAAATCAAAATTCTAAACATTTACGTGTTTGCTTTGTGATTGAATCTAAAGAACCACCGAGGTCAGGAGAACAAAACAAGTGTTGGAAACAGATGGCTCAGTTTTTCATTTTTGCATGTTTAAAGAAAGAAGCAAAGGTGAGAGAGATTTAGATTCAACTTTATCGTCATTACACATGAATTACATTCATTATATCAATCATTGCAATCTACTGTTGGTGATCGTATATCATATAGTGTCGTATAATTGACTTTTTGTGGGACCAGGAACAAAGATTTTTTGTCAATATGGAACTTACTTTCCCTGAGTTCTTCAATGATTTCCTGAAAGAATTTAGTGGACAACAAAGGGATGCATCAAAACATTTGACAAAGATATGCAATACTAATATATAGTATGCACGGCAGAATGTGTACGTTTAGCGTTTCATTGATCTGAGATTCCGCATCAGGGAGTGTGGAAATCAGTCTCTTTAAATCAATTTGCATGCAAAACAAACTAATACTTCAGCACTTATTCCTCATTGTTTGTGACGTCATGGGCTAAGATAAGCTGTAGTTTCAGCCTCCTGTATGGGGTACTTGGAAAAAATGATCATGTTTTTGGTCCACTCAGTCTAATGTTATCATAATAAAGGACGTTATTCATGCTCCTAGTACCAAGTGAAACCAACAGCAAAAATGTTTGCTGTTATTCTCTGCCAACTACAAGCGTATGTGCTCGGCCACACTAGCAGGAGGTTGTGGACGGCATGTGAAGGACTCGGTGGTTATGACCACGTTACGTTTCCCGCTACAGACGACAGCTTGCATTTCCACACTGTGTGAGTGTGTTAGGTAGAGGTCTGAGGCTGCATGTGAAACTGGATATTTCTTTCTTCTGTCTCTGGCTGACAGAGAGCCAGTTTGCTGAAATCTCTAAGCTCAAAGTGACTGATTAACTTCTGTGTTGTAACTATGGGTACATGCTTATCTGCGTTAGGACATGGGTGTGGACTCTGGGCCCTTGTTTGAACAGTCTGGCAACATTACTGGATGACTACTGCTCAACATTCAATTGATTATCTTCTCAATGTTAAGTCAATTATTTATATTAAAATTGGTGTCACGTGGGATTAAGTTGCCGTTTTGTCATTTGTCAAATGAAAATGCATTTTAGTTAAGCTCATTTAGCACGTTTTGGTGATTTTTGTCGGCCTTGGTGAGAATTTTCTTTGCATTTTCAGTTTTTTTTGATGGAAAGCAATTAACCCAAGTGTTGAACTTGTTGCCCATAATGACTCTGCTCTTCTGTTCTCCTCTCTGCTCTCCCTCTGTTTCGTTCCTTTAATTTTTTTCTTTCACCACACTGTCTTCTACCCCACTTCTACCTCCCTTACTCTCTGCTTCTCACGTCAGTCCAGCAAGGAAGACAAGCTGTCCAGTCGTATCCAGAGCATGCTGGGCAATTACGACGAGATGAAAGAGCCGATTGGTGACACACTTCCAAAGATCAGCAGCAAACCTTCCAACAGCTCATCTTCCTCTGAGGAGAAGTCGGGCCCCCCTTTGTTTTCTGGGGACCAGCGTGGCGTCGTCAGTGGTGGCAGCAGCCAGAGCAGTAAGTGGACTCCTGTCGGCCCTGCAGCGAGCGGATCTTCATCCCAGTCCCAGAAACGCTCAGGACTCAGCAGCCAGAGAGGCAACGGAGGAGGTAGCGGCAGCAGCAGCAGTAGCCAAAGACACGGAGGGGAGGTGCGGGAAAAGAAGTCAAGTAAACACAGCGGAGCGTCGGAGCACTCAAAGTCACACACATCAAGTCCGGCAAAGGGCTCTCTCAATTCCTCTGGCAGCAACAGCCACTTGCGGAACTCCCTTTCTGCCGAGCAGCATCACAGCAAGGAGCGCTACCGCTCCAAGTCTCCACGAGAGAGAGAGCCCAACTGGGACTCGCCCTCGCGGGTTCACACCTCCTTCCCCAGCGGACAGCACTCGAATCAGGCCTTTCCCCCGTCTCTTATGTCCAAACCAGGCTCAATGCTTCAGAAGCCCACAGCGTATGTGCGGCCTATGGACGGCCAGGAAACGGCAGAACCCAAGAGCTCGCAAGCAGAAAGCTACAGCGGGCAGTCGCACAGCAGCACCATGGGAGAGATGAAGTCTAACAGCAAGGCCTCACTGTCCAAACTCAAGATTCCCTCACAGCCTGTCGAGGTGAGGCTTGGCTTCAGGATTTCTGTTCGAAATTTACACTGAACCTTGCAGCTTAAGTACACGATTTGCAAAAAAAAAAGCATCTTGTCTATATGTCACTGAGATATATATCTGTAGTCTGCAGTGGTTTGATGTAGAGTATATACACTTAAAATAGAGTGTTGCTTTAGGTTTAGAGCTTTTAAATTAAGTCTCAGCAGTTCACACTTGGTCAGACTAATTCTGCATGTTTCTTAAAATGCAGAATGACTGCATAATGTTGTTTGTGCTCACATGCTAAATTTGATGTTTCTTTTTACAGACACCTGGAGATGCCAACTGTGTTGATGAGATTCTGAAGGTTTGTATGTATTTTTGTTAAAACCCTCCTCTCTCAGGTCAACAGTTCATCCTGAGTATTCAGAGAAAAGCCTGCTTTGTCTGGTCAGCGAAAGAACATTACTCACACATCTCAGAGAAATTTGACATATTCTTCTGTGGGTGTGCGTGCGTGCGTATGTTTTCGTTCTTTCAGGAAATGACTCAGTCGTGGCCCCCTCCACTGACAGCCATCCACACCCCCTGCAAAACTGAACCTTCCAAGTTTCCATTCCCCACCAAGGTCAGTGTTGTGCCAGTCCCTGCTTGTGCTCTTCAGATGTGTCATTATTCATTTTTCAGGCTTTATCTGCGTTTGGTGAATGTCTAATTGGAACTATAAAGTGATGGAAGTTACTTTTGATTAATATCGAATCTGATAAAAGTTTCATGTGCTTTTAAGTGAGGTTTTGTGTTTTTTTTTTTTTTGTTTTTTTTTTCCCCCACTTAGTTCTTGCATTTAATTTTTAAGAGCCACATTGCTAAAAAGGGAGATGGTCATTTTAAGTTGTTGATTGATATATATATTTTTTTTTTTCTTCCATTAATTTGCTGATTTGATATCAGATATGTATTTCATACCAATGGGTTCCTAAAATTAAATGTTTTTGTTTTTTTTTAACCTCAGGACTCTCACCCTTTCCCAAGTGGACACAGTGAGTATTGCTTACATTTTTAACCCGCGCATGTGCTAAAAGAATAATGTGTGTGTCAATTCCTCATACACATGCCTATATGTACTAATTCTCTTGAGTCTTGTTTGTTTTTAGAGCGAGGCAGTTCTTCAAAGAGCTCCAGCAGCCACCAGCCCAAAGCTTGTGATGACCAGCCAACGTGAGTGCTTCATCTTCTCCTCCCTCCATCCTTTCTCATCGTAAAAAACCCTGTTTGTGGTTTCTACTGGGTCAATTCAGACAGCAGTGAGCAGGACACTAAAAAAAAAAAATGTTCACATTGAGTTAAGAAGCATAAAGAAAACAGACATGCATAGAGGGCTTCACCAGTTACCAGCACTCCAAAACTGAATCAATTACACAGCCATTATAAAAAGATTTAATTTTGTTTGATTCCTATTTGTTAGTATGCTGGAAGATGACCTGAAGCTAAGCAGCAGTGAGGACAGTGACGTAGAACAGGATTCTGCCAAGAATGCCTCAAGGAACACATCAGCAAGGTAATGACAAAGAAAGCCCCTTTTAATGTTTTTTTTTTTTTTTTTTTGTTGTTTTTTTGTTTTTTTCATTGTGATATTGCCAAGTGAGTTTGGCACTGGCTTGAAATATCTTTAAGGCCTTTGTTATATTTTGCTCCTTTTCTTAACCGGATGGGTAGCTTTTGTCATCTTTTGTTCATTTATTTTATCTTGTGTTCCATCTTGGGTGTTGCAAGCCAACACAGTACAGAAGACAGCCTCAATGGCACTGAAGTGGAATTTATATTAAGAGTAGAGCTGCAATGATTAATCAATTAGTCAAGTGGTCAGTTGAAAGAAAATTGACAAATATTTTGATAATTGAAAAAAATCGTTTCAGTCTTGTTTCAAGGAAACATTTTTAAAAATTTGTTGGCTCCAGTTTCTTAAATATCAGCATTTGTTGCGTTTGGGGTTTTTAACTAGTGGTTGAAGTAAATAAGCAATTTGAAGATGTCACTTTGTGTTCTAAAAAATGTGATAAGCATCTTTCACTATTTTTTTGACAATTTTTTTTAGATTAAATGAGTAATGGATTAATCATGAAAATGGGAGCTTAATCAGTGATTAGAAACATTATTAGTTGCAACTCTAATACAAAGATTGAGTTTTCTTGCTAGACTGCTGGATTGAATTATATTGACATATGATGTTTTGTGTGTCGTTGACCCTCTTCTGTACGAGCAGCAATAACAGTGAAGGAGCGGAGCAGTCGAGGGATGACTCCAGCAGCCACAGTGGCTCAGAGAGCAGCTCGGGCTCCGACAGCGAGAGTGAAAGCAGCACAACGGACAGCGAGGCCAATGAGCATCCACGGCCTGCTTCTCCTGAGGTAATGACAACATTGTACAAAGCTTTACTTCCTGACCAAGTGTTATTTATCAACCATTATTTTTTCATGCCCCAACTGCTTATTTTGAGTTGTGATTATTACTCAACATTCTTGTTTTTTTCTTGTGGCTAACACAGTCATAATTTAAAATGATAAATAACTTTGCTTACGAGCATTTCCATTGTCTTCTCCTTCCCTTCAGCCTGAACAACCTACGGCCAACAAATGGCAGCTGGACAACTGGTTTAAGAAAGCCAAGCAGTTCTCACCAGCTTCTCCAGTGGATAATAGTGTTCCAACTAAGTGCAAGAAAGAGGGCAGAGACAATGGCTCAGGACGCGGTTATGGTAATCAGGGAGGGGGTTCAAAAGACTCAACGGCACCAACCCCAAACAGGGACCTACGGGCAGCACAAAAAGGTGCAGAGGGTGGCCGTGGCCGGCAAAAGTCCCCCGCCCAGAGTGACGGGGGCACAAACGCACGAAGGAGTGTGGGTAAAAAACAGCCTAAAAAGTCAGAGAAGCCCCCAGTGGTGGAGGAACCTAAGGGAGGTCTGAGAGTGGAAAGCGAGCCAGCTCCGGATATACCTCTTCGGCCCAAAGCTGCTACTAAGGGCTCCCGCAAACCGAGCATCAAAAAGGAGCCCAAATCCTCCCCGAGGCCCACTTCAGTGGCGGTCACCACAACTACAGATAAACGCAAGCCCAAGGCGCCCACTAAGACTTCCCAGAAGTCTCGCGAGTTTGTTGACACAGACTCTTCTTCGTCGGACTCTGAGGGGAATGACAGCATCCCGTCCTCGTCACAGACACCCAAGTATACAGAAAGTATCCGCACTCCTGTGTGCGTGTTCTCTCCAATGGAAGAGAACAAGCTGTTGTCTCCGCTCAGCGACCCTGAGGAGCGGTACCCCGCGAGGCAGCCGCAGCAGCAGGTTTTACTAGTGAAGATAGGTTAGTTGAAACTGCTCACGTCCTTCTCACACTCCCAAAGCTGTTCTAAACTTGGTCCCAATGACAACATACCCTACCCCTTCCGTTTCCTCTCTATGCCCTATAGATCTCAGCTTGCTGTCGAGGATCCCAGGGCGGCCCTACAAGGAGCCCGTGGAGATAAAAGTGGAGAGGGACAGCTCTTTAGACAGAGACGGCAAAGACTGCAGTAAGCAGAGCTCTGAGAAGAGCTCCAATAAGGCCAAGAGGAAACACAAGGTATGGGATTTTATATAGCTTTGGTCTCTATCTTTTTGGATTGTAGGCCTTTTCAGAACATTTTTTGTATAGTCATTTTGTTTTAATTAGCTCTCCAGCTGGACCCCAAACTTACCTTTCCATTAAAACATGAAAGTGCCTCTGAACAGTAGATTCAGTCTTGGTGCAGATCCAAATCTGGAGTTTTTCCTGTTAGGTAATTGTGCATTTTTTTCAATCTTAGGTGTGAAACTGCCAGGGAAAAGAGACTTAGAATCTTAATTACATCTTAAGGTGTAACAGCCTCTTGAGCTGCCTTCTTTCCATTAAAAATTGGCAAGAGGGCTGTGCCGTAACTTGTACAAGTTGGAGTCTTGTTTGTATATTTCTTTGTCTTCAAATCCCTTCCTACACAGGCACACACTCACACCATTAAATCCTTTAAATGCGTGTTTTGCTCATAATGTTTCTGTCATCTTCCTGTCTTTTAGAATGATGAAGACGGCTCCAAGCCAGAGAGCAAGCGATGCAAGCTAGAGGAGAAATCCATGTCTCATCATAAAAACAGCAGTAAAGAGTAAATATTCTTCCTTTTCCTCCCGGTCATCATTTACATGAACTGCTCTGAGTGGCAGGAATACTTGGCACATTTTGTTTTGGACAAAATGAACCTAGCCAGATGTCTTTTCTTATCTTCTAAGTTCTTAAAGGGCACCCTTTAAACTCTAATGAGCACCTTAAAATGAAAGTATAAATGCTCAGTGACGTGATTTAATTTCATTTCACTTCAAGCA
>KV751332.1:12011638-12081147 GCA_001698575.1 Mola mola | reverse complement strand
CCCACTATTTTGGAGAATGCAAAAAGACTGACAATATAATTGCCTGAGAAGCAACACACTTTTAATTCAACCACTATTTAAAAATGCCACCAATCGTTCTTTTTAAACATAATATTTTTCCACTGCCACCTGTGGAATAATGTGCCTGATATTTTTCAAGTTTGACCAAACAAAGTTTACCCATTTTCAAAAAAAGAAACCAAATAGCCCAATAGGGTACCTCATTAATTAATATGAAATTATTGTCTCTTAATTATATTCAGCCATCATTTAAAATTGAACTAGTGGTTGGTTAGAATTTTACCGTGCCTCAGGTGCACACAGACTAATTTATTATTCATTTTCTCTTCAAATTTGTTAAATTAGCACAAGTAGGAACAGTCACTATGTCTGGACATTAAAAATAAAGCCACTTGCATAACCCCCATCAGGAAAAATCCCAATTCAATGAAATCAAAACACCCAGACTTGACCAACATAATGTTTTAAAACCTTAGTGTTACATCATTTGAGAAAAGGAGCCTCTAATTTTTTTTTTTTTTTTTACTGTTTGCAGTTAATGCTTGCAATCTCATCTTTGTGTGATAAGGAGAGAAGTCTAAGGCATCTGTAATAGCTTTGCTGTGGATCCTCTCGGGTTTTATAGCCTCTGATGAAAATATGTGTGCGAAGGGTTGTCACTGAGACCTGAGATGGCCGTGGATGCTGTAATATGACAGTGATTTTGAGTAATAAGAGGCATTTACAGTTGTCTGACATGGCTCTGCCAATCAAATGTGAGACAATGATCAAGCATTCAGTAAACATGCCCATTTATTGTTTAGTATTGTAGTGGACGTTGTGAGCTTCTTTTTTTAAATTAAAGCACCGTACCGGATTTTCACGCTGTTTTCTTTTTTTGTTTTCTCACAGGTTTCAAAGTCCAAAGTGTGTTGCACTTTTTACGGCTTCAAACCCCATCTGCCCCCCCCTTTGCCACCACACCTCCTGCCCTGATTTCCCTGACTTCCCCCATTCTGAGATAGGAAACCTGCACTGCCAGCAGCAAAAGGAGCCCATTGTGATCACCTCCACAAAACTTAACCACAGTGGCAGACTGTCTGCTGGGGGACATCTTGGCCATGAGTGCAGTGATCAGTACTATTGGGTTGCTGTATATGTTTCAAAAGCAGGGCAATTAAAAGTGAACACAGAGCGTTTAGTCTCTGCAGAGGCGTTGATACAATGGCCGATGGTCTGCAACGTACGTTCTGTTGCCTGAGGTGTAGGTGGGACTCAATTATTAGCACATTAGACTGATCTGTTTTTTAAATACAGCTCTGATGTGTTCTGTTGTTAGATATACTCAGATGGAGTGGGATAGCAGCAGCGTCACCTCTGTGATTGTGTGCTGCAGACTGACAAAGGGCCACTGTGTTCTGGATAAAATAATAATTTCCTTTTCATTGTCACATTACTGTCATTATAGATCTTTGCAGGATAAAGAAAACTTCTCAGTGAAAAAGCGCTTACACAGGATTACTCAAGTTTTAGGGTCTTATCAGCCTGTTCAGGGGAAATTTGTGGCCCACGTTGCTTTAATGATCTGTTATATAATTACCACCAGAAGAATGATAAACATAGCTAAATTCATCACAGTAATTAAATGTCAAAAGCTTTTTTTGTCCAGTGTAGAACAAGACTTTGGCTTGTTTGTGTTATTTTAAAACTGTAGCAGCACTTCTTTGCACATGTGTGTTGCATGGAAAAGCCATTGAGGAACATGATGAAAGCTGAGACCTTTGTACTTTTAAAACTGCAGTATTGTTTTTTTGTGTCTAGGTCTAAGCTGTGCACTAAATCACATTTATTCTGGGCTCATTTTACACCAAAAAATCCCCCTGTTAGCCTGATGTGAAGATGCAAGAGGGGATGAATAACCCTTGATGCGTAGGTGTTTAGAGTTTAGAGAGAAGGGATTTACTCAAACTTGCCCATTAGGGCGTTTTGTGAATTAACACTTTCTATATTTGATGGGTTGTACACTTATTTACTAATGTCCAATCATGCTGAGTGGCTGAGATTATGTTGTTAGTGCTGAGCTATTTGGATATTTGGTGATGTTTTTATTATTTGAAAAAGTTGAAAGCTGCGAAGTTTGCCTTTAAAAGCAGTGACTTGATTTGCCCCAGTTTTTTTTTTTTTTTGTGTATTTCACAATGATGTTTACAAGAAACTAAACTGGGTGAAATAGAAAAAAAAAAAAGCAAATATTTCTCTTACTGGGTAGTTCATTCATGTTGACAAAATGCCAAGTACATCAGGTGAAAATGTAGGATACTTTTCAGGAAGCTGTCAGTACTCCCACACCTGCTTTGATGTCTGAGGAATGAGTGGGGGAAGAGAAAGAGGCTGACTGTGATTTGATCCAAGGCCAATTAGTTATTAGATTTTGAGTAATGATAATAGTAGTGGGGAAAGTTGAAATCATTCTTTCATGTATTCTATATTAACATCACATAAAGGCTGACTTATACAGTAAAGCTGAAATATTCTGTAGTAAAATATTTTGGGATTTTTCTTTCTGAGCAGTAGGCCATAATTATCAAAATAAAAACTATAAAATGCTTGAAACATTTTAGTTTACCTGTAATGAGTCAAGAATATCCTGAAAATTCTGCAAAATCCCCAAATTCAAATTTTTTTGATATGCACTAGAAGAATTGTTTGTTTGAGGAGATCTGTTGCTCATCCACTTATCTTATTCATTTTAATCAATAAAATTAAAATAAATAAATAAATAGATAAAGAAATCATTTAAAATAACAATTTTGAGCTTGTTAAAATGACTGGGCAGGTCTCAGTGGTCATGCACGCCTCAATCTTCTTTACTTGAGATGAAGCTTGAGCTCAGATCTGTTGTTGACTCCAGTGGCAGCTATGTTGGGTTCAGTGGGGGAAGTGAATGGTAACCGTTCGCCCTCACACAGTGTCTGCATCTGCCTGGTGGGTCCTTTTGCAATGCAAATCTGTGGTGCAACACTGAGCAAATGTACTCCTGTTGTCCTACCGCCGCTCCTCTACAGGGCAGCGTATCGTGTATCATGCCAGTCCTTTTCATGCTTCTTAAAGCATCTCGGCAGGTATAAAAGGAGAGACGATAAGCATGTCTGTTCACATTCAGCACACCATATAAGACAGTGGACAATGACCCAGTTTTTCACACCTTTTTGCCTTTTTACACTCACTTTTCCCTTTTTTTTTTTTTTTTTTTTTTTTTTACCAGAACTCTCTCTTTACCAGACATGATGTCACTGACACACCCGTGTAACACTGTGTGACACTGACAAGCCTTTTCCTCTGGGGTCAGTGACTGTATAGAGATGTGTTATTCTACGTGACATCCATTAAAGTGAACCCACTCATATGACTAAATACACTCTGCTTATTAGTTACAGTTTTTCTGTGACTGGGACACTGACTTACAGTCTGTGACTGTAGGAACGATTAACATAACGTTGTTTGTTATCTTGAGTGTGATTTGTAAACAACCTTTTAATCAACCCTCATAGGTGTTCAGTTTATGTTGGTGATTTGAGCACTGCACCAGTAAGTTGGGTGAAGCCAGTATTCATAAGAAAAGAATCTTAAGACCATAAGAATAGTAAATCAGACATTAACATTTAGCTAAAGAGCAAAGAGTACTGAGAAGAGCAGGCAAAACTCATGCAGAAATACATTCTGCCTGTACACTTTACATTTTGAGAATAATATTTATTGCCTTTCTTGCAGAGTTTTATATTTTATGTTTTTGTACAGATCAAGCAAACAAGATGAATGATTTATGCTATGCTATGCTAAAGTAAGATAATCTCTTGCTAGCTAAGAGTGGTATATCCTATCATATAGAGTCAATCCCAAATGCAGGTAGCTGCATTTCCAAAAATGTCTGTAAATGAAGTAGTAAATAGAAACCAGACATCATTAATTTTACTCATGAAACCAAGCAGTATTATCACTGAATGCAGGCTGATGTCATTGCATATTTGCCAGCTTATAGCTGTCCACCTGAGCCGGACTAATCAGTGACATCAACTGAAAGCAACCGCAGTGTCCTTAACAGAAGCAAAGCATTGGACTGATGTCATTTGGCTTAATGTTTTCCAGCAGTAGGGGAGTGTATTTATTCCTTTAAAAACTAGTCTCGGTATAGCTTCGTGTACATTCTACAGTCTACAAATGTCAATTCACTGGCTAACTCATTCTGGATGAGTCTTGGTGAGCAATAAGCTGGATGGGAAATGCCATTATCATCATAGTCTCAACAGATTGTTTAGTATAACGTGACTTCAGCTGCTCCAGGAGGTTGAACGATTACGAGAGGGGTAAACACCCACATATGATTACGTAGTCAGAGTCTCTCTTAAATTGAATTTGTTGGCGTGTTGATATAAAGATTTTTTTGAGAATTGTTTGGCTGCTTAAGGATAAAGTTTTGGGTGTTTCATCATTAAAGATGTTAGCGTACAATTCAAAGTTACAATGCTAACTGCTGTTATGCAATTCCTGTGCTCATGATTGGTGTTAGGCGCCTGCAAAAATTGCCCTCGGCATTTCTTAAACTGGGATTTCTTCCCATGCATATTCCACACACCGTGAGATTAAATATCCAGTGTCATTATGTAATCGGTTATTGAAGCTAAAACTTCGTCCTTACGAGAAACTAAATCCTAATCATATAAAATAATCAGGATGTCTGACCAAATATGCCATCCAGGCCTGTTATTCTCATCTTTGCATGACAAGTAATGAAAAAGAGAAAAGATTATATTGGCTTACATTTGTTTACTTTGGGCTTGTTTCTTACAAATATTGTAGATATTGTAGATTATTGAATGTAATGCCATGGGTGTATTTTCCCAAACACTTTTTTATGCTCAGTTGTTTCTTCCAGGAAATGGCAGGTGGATTGTCCTCTTATCGGGTATACTCACCTGATATCTGCACAGGTTCTCTGCATAGATGAATATCCTTTATGTAAGTTAGGAAGCAGTGTACCTAGAACAAATAACAGTATGTTCACTGAATGGTGTTGGGGAAAAAAAATGTTCGAGTACAAGTTGATATTAGGAACTAGCATGGCATTGTTGATCCTGTCTATAACCAAGTAATTACAAAACTAATATTTGAATACGCTCTGTCACCTCGTCACCTCATGTGTTTGTCTTAAACAGTAAAAGTCAGTATTAAGTACAACTGGAACTTTCTTTTGTTGTGTTTTGTTATCTATGTTGTATATTATGTAAGAATTAATTAGAACCAAGAGCTTGCAGTGCTGTTCAAAAGTTACATCCCTGCAAATCAAAAAAGTGGCCCATGATTGCAGTCACTAGTCCGCTTTTAGCAAAAATGTGCACATTAAAACGACTGCATGTCAGTATTGTAGAGTGTTGTGGCCGGATCGGGGCAGGAATGTGGAGTTTATTAAAGTGTAACAGCTTGTCTTGGTCAGTTGTAGATTTGAAACACTGATGTGAGCTGATACCTCTTACCAGGTATACTCACCTGGTATCTGCACATGTTCTCTGCATAATTGAATATCTGTTATGTAAGTTAGGAAGCAGTGTACTTAGCACAAATGACAGTAGTTTCCCTGAATTGTGCTGGAAAAAAAATGTTTGAGAACAAGTTGATATTAGGAACTAGCATGGGATTGTTGATCTTATTGCATAACCAGCTAATTAGAAAAAGCTAATAACTGAATACTGTCTTTCACCTGAGGTGGCAGAGGCCGTATTAAATATAGCTGAAACTTTCTTTTGTCTTTCCTGTTTTGTTTAAAGCTGTCAAACTGTTTGTTGTACCTGTCCCAGCTGCTTTGAGCAAACTTTTTCATGTGCCTTCATCAACTAACCACCAACCAGACAGCAGCTATTAGTCACCACGTTTATACAATAGATTGCTTATTAGAATGTGTTTTGTATTGTTAGTTTAAATTTAAATGTCACTACCTGTTTCTCTCTTAAGGAACAGAAATTGTGGGAACAAGGCATGAACTAACTCACTCCCTGCTTGATGATGAAGTCAAACACTTATAAGATTATTAAGTTATTCATCTTGCACACTTGCTAGTGGTGTGATATGTGCAAGAGGGAACTGTGCTCAGGCTCAGTTGTGCTTGGACAATGTAAGTGCATGCTAGTGTGACAATTATGCTTTCTTACGGAACAAAACATCTGGGCCAAGTGTGAATGCGCCCTCACTGAAGGTATGTAACATAGGTAGGTAGAGCTAAATGGTACTAGTTACAGATAATGGAGTCATTTTCAAAAAAGACCCTAAAAGTTGGGAAATAGGGCTTATGTTTAAAAATAACAGAGTTCTCCTTTAAGCCTCCAAGGTACATACAGTACATGTGAAGTGGGAGACTTCTTGTGTCTAACAGATAACTTTGAAATGAATTTAAATTTAGGGAGAAGATGCAATTTTTAAAGAGTTTAGATGTGGCCATTCTACATACATGAAACTTTTTCATGTATATTTTTAATACATGTTTTGAGATGTTTAATTATTATCACAGCAAAAAACAAAGAGGTTTTCAAAGGCAGTGGTCACAATACAAGAAAGAACCAGGTCACACTGTATGGCCTGGAAGGTGTGTTAAATCCATTAACAGCTATTATTATGGATTTTACCAGCATTAATACATTCCAGGAATAACTGTGCATACGTTGAGGGGACAAATGTGCTGTATAGTGGTTTACACAAGGACTTCATTGTTCTCTGGTTGTAGTCAGACCTCTGTCGAAAATGCTGACAATTTACTTTCAAATAGTCCTTAATTGTGTTATTAGTGGACTTAGTTCTTGTGATTTTTATATAACCAGTGTCTGACTAGATATTAGAATCTGTAGCATGGTTTGTGGTTCAAAAGTTTAAAAAGTCTGACTTAATAAACTCTAAAGAGCAATAAATGTGCCGTGAAGACAGTGTTCCATTCGGTTTGTTAAACCTCGTGCTGCTGGTGAAGTCATGCAGTGTCATGGATGACGCAGTGCCAGCTCTGGGGCCAGCGTGGGTGAATTCCTGCATCTGTTATGTGTCTGTGGTCAGATGGTCGGACCACCGCTCATTATATAACGGAGCACAGATGGTTACAGTAGCTTGGCAGGGCATGGACAGCTATATGCAAGAGATGACACATGGCTGAGCAAACAGGCAGATGTTGTTTAACTTAAACACTCCAGGTGGTTGAATTTTGTTTTTACTCTATTTGTATAATAAAATTATCTGAATTTTGGACTCTTGACAAGACAAAATAAACATTGTAAAGATGTCAGCTGTTTCTCAGTGAAACAGTTTTTCAATATTTTCTGGACCAAACAATTGATAATAACATACACAGCTATGCAAAGTTCTAGTTCGAGGGAATCGACTAAACCAAAAACACTGACACTTTAGAATTTATCCCCACACTGGGCTCTACATTGTTTGTCTTGATTAGAGTGCAGACAGCATGTCTTTAGGGCTGTTGAGAGATGAAGCTATAGGAGACCCTGGAGGCCCAAGAACAATAGATTTTTTTTTTGTTAGGATAACATTTTTCCATATGGAAGTGGTGTCATTGTCATTGAGACTCTTCCCGCCTTCGAACAGGAAGTGGGTCAGTTGTTATTGTGTTGGTTTTTTTTTTCCCCGTGCTGTTTGTCCTTTGCTTCCTGCAGGGCCGTCTCTTCTTTCTCACTTTCTGTGTATTTTTGTTCTCCTTTCAAACATCCTTCTCCCTCACCCTCTTTTGTCACTATGGCTCCCTTGTTGGTACTGGGATCATACATTTGCTCTGAATAAGGTAATCTCCAGCTTTGAAAAGATGTTGTAAGATGTTGTTGAGCGAGCGGAACACGTGATCCATGATCCTTGAGGCCATGAATACCACAGACCTGGGTCATGTCTCTTCTCACCTCCACCAGACGTTACTGCCTTGCATCAAGAAGTTTGTTGGTTCCTGCATTAGTAGATGGTATTTCTTCTGTACGGTTCTAACTGGTCAAGACATATTGTGGGTGCCTTATCTTTTACTTCATGCATAAAAAAAAGCATGTGACGTGGCACTTGACAGCAGTTATTTGGTGGAGTTACTTATATGTGTCTTTTTATAATCATTTCAAATATGACCTTGACCAGGTCAGAATGCTCTCATATATTAATACACATACCAAAGATTGAAAACGATATGCTCCTGTAATGATCAATCTTACACAACATTGCCTGCAGCCATGCACTATTCTAGTGAGGAGGAATTCCAGTAGTATCCAGTTGAACTCACCTTGACTAGATCATATTGCATCCCTCTGAGGGGTCCTTAATACAAAAGTAATTGTCTTCTCAGAGACCTACTGAAAGTAATAAGATGTTTAGCATTTACAGAAGCCTGTGAACCTTTTTTAGGCATAATGCCACAGGCATTGGGCAGTTCCTGGTTAATATTTAACCAGGGAGGATACAGTACAGATAGTGATTTTGGTTGGCTTTTATTGACACTGTTCCATTTTATGCCTGTGTTATGTAAGAGTTAATTACAACCAAGAGCTTGCAATGCTGTTCACAATTTACATCCCTGCAAATCAAAAAAGTGGCCTATGATTGCAGTCAGTAGTCAGCTTTTAGAAAAAATGTGCACATTAAAACGACTGCATGTCAATATTGTCGAGTGTAGTGGCCGGATCGGGGCAGGAATGTGAAGCTTATTAAAGTGTAACAGCTTGTCTTGGTCAGTTGTAGATTCGAAACACTAATGTGAGCACTGCCCAGCAACACACAGATACATTTTTTTCTCTGCTGCACACAAAGACTCGCAGGATCTCATTGGTGATAAAACTGCATGGCAACATGGCTTTCCCTTTCCCGCTATTACATGCTTTGCTGAGTGTCCGACTCTCAGCCACTTCCTTCTTTTCAAACACTGCTTCCTCCCTGCTTCTATTTGATCAGGAACAATGGGAATGATGCCTCTCCAGTCCTGTGTGAGACTTGAGTTGTAGTTAAGTATTTTTGAAGTTTTTAAAAGATTTCTGAATTGTTAAGTGTGGGTTTCTTTCTAGTAAGGTTTTCACAACGTTAGAATTTCAAAATTCGATGCGACATTATTATAAGAAATACTTCACACTTCTTTTCGATACTGTGGTAAAAAGTCATGATAGCCTAAAAAGACATTCATCTGAATATTTTCCTGCATCATTTTTTTTTGCATTTTGTGCCATTGCAGCCGAGGGAACGTTAGCTAGTACTACTACATTTAATTAGATACTTTTATTTATGAGAATTCTTGAACACATTGATATGAAAAATAACTTTCAAATTTTACAAATAGTAAAAACAACAGTTTTAGTGGTAGTGGTAGTGTTACAGCATAGTTTATCTAAAACATGCAATGCAGGTGGTCCACCAGGACCGGGATTGAGAAACACTGAATTACAGACATATGATTTCAAACAACTTGATCATTAGGGTGTGGGCTGTTCTGTTTTTTTTTTTGTTTTTTTTTAGCCCTTAATGAGTTTAATGCACTTGTCCAGGTAGCTCATAATCAGTGTGCCATTGGTGGCGGAATTGCTCAGTTGAAGACCCAGTTTATGCAGGATGGATATAGTTTATCTACTCAGGAGCTGCATTGCTTTATTTGGAGACAAGATTTCCAACTACATCCAACACTATTAAAATATAAGGCGGCTATCTTATTTTATTAAACATGTATTAACACACCGCCAGATTTGGCGATTGCGTCTGCACTGCCACATTGGCAGGATGCGATGTCTTAATTCAGAAAAATACATTTCTGACTATTTTTTTTTATGTCTTCTATCTATCTGCCCCGAGAGCTTATATTCAAATTAAAATGAACGCAACTGCTTGAAAGTTAAAGTTTCAAAGATGTTTTTAGTAATGTACTATTGTAAACAGCAGACAAAACACAAAGCGTTATTGATTTCACTTTTACTGTTTCCATTGGGAAATGATGAATAGAAAATTATTATACAGTCTAGCAAATTTGCTGCAGCAGAAAATGTTGGTTTGTTGGAAGGATACAACAGTATCAAAGCTTTCAGGCTGAGAAAATCAGGGAAGAATGTATGAATGATGAGCCTATATGATGAGCTAACTCATCAGTCATGCTCAGGCTAGTTTCCTCAAACAAAAGAACTTCTGCCTACGATGGAAACATTCATCTGGAGTTGGAAGCTAATTTGTAAGGGTTAGGACTTAGCCTTTAATTTGTCTGTTTTCTTTGTAGGAATAGTTTGAGCAAGTCTGATCCTTGCACTACAGGCCAATCTGAAACTGGCAAGTGTTCCATTTTAATTGAAATGGTGTGATTTCTTTCTTTAATTACACCTCTGGTTTTCCTGCCACCATGTGTCAAAATATTAGGTGTGACCTGAAAGGTTCTCATCACATACTTGTGATCGAATCCAACAGTGCTAACAGTTGCATTTTGAGGACATGACCAATCCATTTACCCCACAATCTGAGGTCTGGAGGTCCTTCAGCCCATCATCATCTTTATTAGCACACTTAGCAGGTTAATAAGCTTATTGGGTTATGGCTTGCCAGTTGGTAGGTAGGCTACCATTGCATCAGGTAGTCACTGGGATTCTCTGCTATTCGCTTTTGTCTTCCTCACTAAGATTAATCTTTTAATTTTCTTAATGCACATTTCATTCTTCTGGTTCTGATCTATCTTTATGATGTCACACTGTAACTGCTGTCTCCTTTTGTCTCTCTAATTTCTTCCTTTACTTCTCACTCAAATGCCTGGTGGTCCAGTCTCGTGGCTGCATTCTGAAGGTCACGCTGGAACCTATAATCGCCAATGAAAGTGAAAAAAGAAAGAATTTAACACTTTCTCTCCATCAGCCCTCACGTCATGTTTTGTCCCTCATTCACTATGTTTAGGGATTGATTTAATAGATCATATATATTAAAATAAGTAAGTTAATTGAATGTTTAGCCACCCAGTTCTACGGCAGCACAGCTGGCCATGTGATGCTTAGGCTTACTTTGAACTTTTTCACAAAGGAGATTTCTGGTATTTTTCAAACTAATCCCTATTTCCCGAAATTTGCACGTCTAAAACTTCACAAACCACATTTTTTTCCCCCCAAATTATTCCAGTATGGATTTCACTTACTAGGACTGATTAACTCAACAAGGTTATCTATTGAAAGGCTTCAGGCACAGCGGAATGTTGGAAATTATTGAAAAAAAAAAAAGTGAAGTTCTAGACTCTCAAAGGATGGGAAATAGTGCTTAGGTCTGAAAAAAATGCAATTCTCCTTTAACACCTACACTTCTTTGCCAAAGATAACAATTTCTTTTTTTTTTTTTTTTTTGCACCACTACAATCATAACATATCAAACAAACATGACATTATTTTAACATCACTTTGTCTGCAGCTGTATTATTACCAGTGAACAAAGCGTCTACATAGCTGTGGACTAGCACTGCTAACCACAATAGAAAACAGTAGGGTGGGGAAACTAGGGTCATTGTTTCTACCGCACAATCACACAGAAGTTTTAAAGCTAACTGAGAGCGAGTTTGACACCTGCTAACTATGCTTAATGGTATGGTTAAATCATAGTTTCTGTTAATTCAGTTCAATATTTTCAGTTATTGATAACATACTTGTCAATAAATCTCAATGATGAAATATTAACCACCACCAGTTTATCATACAGAGATTATTTTATCTTTGAAAATCGTACGAATTACTGTATGACCTTCATATCTGTGTAACTATACCAGTGATGAGTAGATTTTTGTAATTATTTAGCTACTTGATAATTGTTTTAAACAGGAATTTTGTTAGAAATAAAGAAAAAAAAATAAAGGTGAGACTAACAGGTATTAGAAATAGGAGAAGAAAGGGTAAATTGAGGGTGATGTGTGGGTTGGGGGAGTAGTGGGGAGGGAGGCTGGGAGGTCATCCGTTCACCCACATGCCCCACCACAACTTCCTCCTCCCTTTCTCCATCCTCCCTCCTGCCTTGGCTAGTCTCCATGTGCAGGGCTCAGGGCCATGGGAATGAATGGCGCCCGGGCTGTGCTTCGTCTTTGAAGCCAGCCAGGAATGCGAGGCCTCTTTTTTTCTCTTTACCTCTCTCCCCTCTCCCTCTGTTGTTCAGGCGGCCGGCAGCACTAGCAGCTATCTGCAGCAGTGAAATATTCCCTCCGCTGCGCTCATTGTGCATCGGAGAGCTGGACGTCATCGGCTGGCCAATCAGTGGCTTCCGCAAGGCAGCTCCAGGTCTCGGTGGGGGGAGAAAGGACTCACCAGAAGTCTTCTCTCTAATATCTAGCTCTCCTGGTTACTTGGTGTGGTAACTCTTTAGAGACAGACCAATGTTCTGAGGGAGAAACAAGGACGGAAATTATTCAGCAAATCCTTATAATAATTAGGAAACCTATGAAAGCTGTTCCTTTTTTAGATGGAAATCAGGAAAGTCAGCAACCTTAATTCAAAGTTTGGGTGAGTTTTTCTATTTTTGACTTGCTAACCATGCTGTCTTATGTGTCTTAACTTAAATCAAACCAGTTTGCAACTAGTTGATTTCTTGAGTAGTTGATCCAGTCTTCCAACATTGTGCTCAGCTTTCCTGCTGTCATTGTTCACTTCTTGTCTCTCGTTGTTGTGGTTTGCGTGTGAGGGTATTTGTCTGGGCCGGTCACTCTCTGCCTCACCCCCCATCCCTCTCTCCTCTCTGTACATTTTGTCACTGCCTGTCCCCTCCATCACTTCCACTTGAGCGCTCCCCTGTTTGGGAGCCTCTCTCTGTGTTCACAGAGGGAAGAGGAGGAGAGATGGAAACCACACACACACAGTCACACCACAGATCAGAAGGCCCTTCATTAACGCGTAGAATGCCCCTTAATACTGTAGTTTGAAAGGCTGCTGGGAGGTGGGTTTTGTGTATATGCAAAACGACCACCTTGGATCATCTTTGATCCAGATTTTTTAGTCAAACTTGGCACCACTGTGAAAATGTTGCCCATTTAAATTGATCATAATAGTTTTTCGTTGTCTCTCTCAATGCTAAGTGGTCATTTACTGCAGTTTTTTTGTTTTTTTTAATTTGATTAAGATCATTTCTGGTTGGTTACACCAACCACAGCAACAAAAAAAGATTCCGAACGTCATCAGTGGTGAAGCCCAGTTTTCATTTTGCAGTTGCAGTTGAGAGTTGATTGACAGGTTGACTTCTTTATTTCATTGGCAACATTGACCTTTGTGAATGCATGACAGGTATGTAACTACAACTTCAAAGTCATATAATGGTATGCAGGTCATAAGTTTAACTACTCTATCATTAGAGCCCATAATAAAAGCCTAAACCTATCATTAACTTGCAGGGGCTGGTTTCTGGACTTAATTTTTTTTGGGGGGGCGTAGCGCATGATGACAGCATGTATCCATACTTAAAGTATTATGTTGCACCTGTATATTTTCTAATAAGGTAAATTCTACAACCATAGACTTGCCCATGGTGTAAGCAATTATTAGACAAAAATGCTAATGCAAGATCAATAAGTAGAAAAGGTAGGCCTGTCTTTACGGGTCATAGTTCTGTATCAGAAGGCATTATACATCTGTCACATGACTAATCCTACAAGATTTCTGTAGTTCCATACGAATTCCTGACATTTTTTCATGTGTGTGCTGCAATGTGCACCACCAATCTCAAGGCCCCTAATTAAAGGCCTCATTGATGCAAAAAGGCAGACAGACTCCTTTTTATAAGGTTATCAACTGTACTGACCTACAAAACCAAATAACAGTAAACTGTGTGAGCTAGAAGACACCTAAATGACTTCAAACTTTCTCAGAGGCTTACCGTAAATTTTAGTTCATAGTGAGAGGGGAGGTGGTTTATTGCTAAGGCATACATTTTTTATAGGGCAATGTACTTTAAAAATACCTGACCTACGTTTTTATAAAAATAACTACAACATGTTGCGTACTTTAATGTGATAAGTTGATTAAATGATTTAAAGAAAGTTTAGTTGCAACTGTAATATATTCAGCAAAAATGCATAACATTCTCTGGCTTCAGTTTCTTCTCTGTCAGCATTTGCTGTTGTTCTTTGTTATATAGTATATCATTGTATACTAAATGCTTTTGGGTTTTGGACAGGGTTGAGTGGATAACACAATAAATTTGGTCAGAGGATTCTGAGAAAATGGGATGATTTCATATTATTTTGGTGTGATACGTACCAAACAATTAATCTATTAATCAAAAAATTCAGCAAACTAATAAAAAGTGAAATCGATTTATAAAAATACTTTTGTTAAACATCATATTGTTGTAAATGATTCTCTTTAAACCTGAAATCTTTTAAGAAATTAGTTTTTTTAATATATATTTTATAGCACTTTTAAAAACTATTCAACTATCAAACAATTCAAATGTTTTGAAAGATGAAAAAGGATTTAAAAATGGGGAGGTTAAATAAATGTGAACTGACAATTAAGGCAGATAAATTGTTGCCCCTCTTCCCTTTGTGCTGCCATGTATCTGCACCTCCACCTTGCCACGAGAAAAGAAAAATTAGCATATTTTTAGTCAGTGTGTATATGATTTGTCTTTGTAGCTTATAATAAATGGAGAGACTTTTAACGGGAAGAATTTGACCTAGAAATGCCAGACAAATACTTTTCAGTGGTGACTTTTTTCTTTTCTTTTTTGGGGGGGATTTTTAATAGTATTTGAGCAGAAAGTTTTTTCTAAAAATAGCAACCTTTCTTGCCGTGGACATTTTCACAAACAAATAGTTGATGGAGAACTTTCTTTGATGCATACAACCTGAGGTATTCTCTCTTTTATATTATGGTGTGAGATGTGTCTGATATTAACTTAGTTAACATGCCAAGTTGACATTCTGTATAGATGTGTTTGTGTTAAATTCCCATGCCATTGCAAAACAGTCAAAACAGCGCTGCAATGTTTGTTAAGACAATGCAACGTGAAATAGAGTATCTGTCAAACAGTCTATGTTTTGTGTACAGTTCCACTTTTGAGTTGTCATTTGCCATAGATCTATAACTAGATCTAAAGCATGACTTTGCAGTTTTGGCTGAACCAGTCTGTGCTGTGTTTATATTTTCCTTTTCAGGAGCTACTGAGCAGACCATTTAAAAAAGGAGGAAGGAAAATGACCTAAAAAGAATCGAGTGGGCTGGACAACGTGGTGTCAATGTGCTGGTGGTGGTAATTTCCTGTTACACCCACAAGGAAGACACATGCATCAGCACACATACACGTACAGCACATTTGAAGACCCTGCCCTACCTATCCTGCCATCAGCCCCAGTCCTTCATGGATTCCTACACCTTTCACTTTGAGAGAATGAGCAACATTGACTTGCATCCTCTGAGCCTGCCTGTCAACCGGCTCTCTCCAGCCAAATCCAACAGCAACATTGCTGACCAACTTGCCCATCATCAACACGGCAAAGGAGATTCTGCCTACAGCTCCTTCTCTGGAGGCTCCACTGTCCAAGACTACCCATCTTCCTTTCTCCCAGACGACCTACAATCCAATTCTTTCACCCACTATGCCGATCTCAAGTATGTAAAATCCTGTCACCATCCAACTCAGGTTCCGCAGTCTGACTCAAAGACTATGGACCAGCTCTATCGCTCCGTGGAAGCTATCTCACAGCAGTACCGCAACAATACCAGTATCAAAGGAAACCACAACTACAATGGCAATGACACTCTCCATACTAACAACAAAACACTCTCCAAACAAGGTTTTTTAGCCCAAGGTGCTGTCCATCATCCTCCAATCCCAGCACGCTTAGATAGTTTCATCACCACAAAAAACTTGGAGAACAGCAGGGTCCACTGCCACAGCACTGAGATTCAACCCCAGCAGCCACAGCCTCAACAACAGCCCAGACCGTACAATCGCCCCCATTCACAGGCCTATGGTGTAAATGCACCAAGACCTGAGACAGATATATCAGATACGGGCAATTTGAGCCTTAGTTCTGACCCAGTGTACTCCGTTTGGAAGGGCTCTCAACAGCAACAACCACAGGTCCAGCAGCCACCAAGCTACCACCCCCATCTCCAGGCCCATGATCAGATCAGAGTTGCTTCAAACCCAGAAAACCTATTTATCACAGATAACAAAGCTGCCTCTGACCAGCAGAAGTCAACCAACATCTCAACCAAATCGCCTCCACGAAGCACAAGTCAGCCTGAGCGCCGGAAACTCTCAAGTAGTGGTGCATGTAATGGAGACCATCATGCCAAACCCAATGGTAGCAGTAGTCAATTTGAGAGTCAGCGCAAAAGAGCGCACTCGGCTCATGATTGGCTTGGTTCAGACACAGCCAGAGATTCCAGCCCCTGGAAAGCTGGTCAGAGTGTTATCAACAGCAGCATCCAGCATAAGGGTCAGTTTTATTTTGTCACAGGAGTGTGTAAGTCTGAATCTGGTATGAGGACACACTCTGCCACTGTGTGTGGGTCTGAGCATGGAAGCAAGAGCTCCACTCTGCCTGAGAGATATCAACTCAGAGAGAAAGAAAGATGCCACAGCACAATGGATAATTTGTTTAGACCTTTCCAAGAGAGCTTTCGCGCTTCTAGTGGTACTATTTCCGCTGAGAGCGAGGCTATCACGTCTGTGTCCGAAGGTAAGGATCCGTTCTCCAGGAGCCAGGATCAAGAGAATCGCAGACAATCCTTTATCTCAACTCAGTCCTCCAGAAGTTTTGACACCTTAGAGGAAATTGACATGCAGAATCGAGAGATTGGCCGCCACACTGCCAGCAACCTTATATTTTACTGTGGACCTGACAGACACTGCTTACCACATTCAACCACACAAACGAAGACTTCTCTGATAAGAAATGAACAGTCCTATGACCACAAGAGAGCGGAGCAAGTAAAGAAAGGGACAAGGCAGCCCTTGGGGGATGTAGCCAGTGAGAGGATAAACAAAGAAACGACTCCGCTTCTGTACCATCTCACCGGAGCCAGCAGGGCAGCACTTAAGCCCAAAAAGAAAGCCGATTTCAGTATTAAAGGAAATGAACCAACCCTAAACAATGCAGTTCATGGAGACTTGGCTGTTAACGACAATGAGAGACCACCAAAAAGTGACATATGCAAGAATGATAAAGGGGAACTTACCTCTGCTTGTAACACGCTGGATGACTCATTTAAAAAGTACTACAAAGAGAAGCTGAAAGATGCCCAGTCTAAAGTCCTAAGAGAGACATCATTTAAAAGGAGGGACCTGCAACTCTCATGGCCGAACCATAATAGACACAAACCTGAGCTAAGGTCCACGGTGATTCACACTTTCTCTTCATCACAGGACTCTGAGTCCTCCACAGATACGCTTACTCCTTCTTTGACCTCTGAGGAGACAGAGATGGGTAGCATAAAAGAAGAAGTCAGGGAGAATCAGAAAGACATGTACAGAGAGACTGAGAAGGAAAATGGGACCCCAGTAAATGTGGCCCAGCCTCAGGTAGCACGCATTGGAAATAGGAAACGATTGACTCAAGAACAAAAGAAGATGTACTACTCTGAACCAGAGAAACTCAACCAGCTTGGTGGTGTTCCCATACACTCTTCTTGCCGCTCCTTTGGCAATGAAAGTGACAGCCTGTTTGCAGTTGAATGTGAGGAAGAAGAACATGTGCAGCAAGGAGAGCAGGGGCTGGTTGCTGCACGACGGAAGATGTTTGAGACAAGAGGACGAGCCCTTTCGGCCTCTGGTGCTTCAAAGACTAACTTAAAGCATCTGCAGCAAAAAGCGCTGGTGGAATACATGGAGCGGAAGACTGGCCAGAAAGTGGGTGAGCCACAGCAGCCAGTGTCTCAGGTACCACCTCCACCCAGACAGAGGCATTCACTGGGGGAGAAGCCATTTGACTGGGGTTCCAGGCCTCTGTCTGGAAATCATGATAGCAAAAACACCAAGAAGAAACTGCACAGGCCACACTCTGCAGGCCGCATCCTTGATTCTTCCTCCAGCTCCATCAGGTAAGGAGGAGAAGCAGAGTGAGTACGCAAGAAAACTGTTTGATGCTTACTTTGTCAATCAAAAAAAAATATTGATGTATTCTGTTTAAATTTTCACAAAACAGGTATTCCCAGTTTTTCTCCGCTCAGTCTTGTTCAGGCCAATATGCTCTCCAGGCAAATCAGCCTCAATGGAGAGAGAGCCAACATCCATCTCAGGGGAAGTCTGTCTCAGTGGACAGTCTCTTGGACCTGTCAGAACCTCCAACTTTCTTAAGGAACAGATCTTCATCCACACCACAAACATTAGAGGTAAATTGATTTTAAATTTAGATCCTTAAAAATATGTCTTAAAGATTTGTCTCCTTCAAATAAGTAAACGCATATACAGTATATGTAATGTTCCCTGTTTAACCTAAAATCCTGAACAACACAGTTCTAAGCTTTATTTGACTAGTATAAGTCAGTGTCTGGTAACATTTCTGTCACAAGAATATAAAAATATCTTTCAAGCAGAGTCTGTGAAAAAGGTCACAAACATAGAAAACAAAAGATTAATTACCCAAACTTAGTTATATATAAGGTTGAATTTAGAGGAATCGTGTATGAATTGTATACCGATTCAGATTTAATTCAGGTGCTGCCTTTTTGTTCTTTGCAGGATTTGCAGACATGTGACAATGAGGCAGAGCCATTACCAGTTAGGTCTATGGAAACCAAGAGGTATGTACCAGCGTTGCATATAAATTGGGCCATTTTTTCATTGGTTTTAGGTCAGGAGAGTATTAGGTCAGTATTGTGTGTTAGACTTTAAGTCTCTACTTAATTCATTTTGGCCCTGGAAAGTCAACCCTCACCTGCTCTAGCAAACCAGCATTTCCTTTCAAAGATTATCCATGAAAAATGAGAAAGTAATTCACTGGACCATCGTTAGGAGTTGGCCTAGTCTCAAAATTGCATTTGGATTCGTAGAAATATCAGATTAATTACTAAAATTTTCCAATGATATATTTGTATTTGCTTTTAAAAAAATTGCTTATTGGAATGTTAAACATTTTGATCGTTTATCTTCTCATTTAAAGGCCAAGACTTTTTGTTTTTAAGTAATCATAGTTTGTACGAGTCTATGCCTTGTATTACATATTGAAACACTGCATGTTAATGTCAGTCCCCAGAAAGATTCCAGTGAGGACTCTTCAATGAAGCTAGCCACTGAGGGCCAGCAAGGTGTCCGTGTGGTTGCCCAGAGGGGGAAGTCCATGGAAGAGCTTGGTGCATCAAAGTTAAGACTCTCAGCCCTGAGTAGAAGTTTTGAGCAGCTGGATCAACTGTGGAAGTGTTCGACGGGACCAGGTGGAATGGACAGAGACAAAAGGAATATGTCAATCTTCGCTGAAATCAGAGATGCCCAAGGGCAACACAGAAATGTGGAACAAGTGGCTAAAGAATCAGAGATTTTTGGACAGAAAAACACTCAGAGACAGATGCAAAAACAAACCCAGAAAAAGTCTTTGTTGAAACAGAACTCAGACCCACGTGAGGACCCCTCAGTAGGAACAAAGAACTCAAGTAGATCCACATCCCCAACCTCCTTCTCCTCTTCCAGGACCAAGATTTACTCTGGATTTCGAGGCACCGTCATGGATGTATCCATGTCCAGTAGACCGCCCAGTGAAACTTTATCTAACCCCCCTTCCCCCAGACCTCTAGACACCAGTGAGAGGGAGATCAAATCCACCTCGTCGTCACCCACCCTGACAAAGTTACCTTTTGAAAACGGGCCTAATTCCAGGTAAGGTAACACTCATTAGCCTTTGTTTCCTTTGTAAGATGATTTGACTAATGGGACATGCTACACTGCTTTCTGTCAGAACTACCTCACTATTTCACCATTCAGGCATCTAACTAATGAAAATTAAAAAAGTTGTTGGTGATTCTGCAAAATACGATTGTGACAACATGTGAATCTTAACCATTATTTTTTTAACTTCCCTTAGAGCCAGGACTCCCTCGTCTGCTGGATCTGAGAGAGAAGTGTCAGTAGATGAACCAAGCAACCAAGCCTTGCCCCCTAATTCGAACCATGAAGTTTCTCTGAGCTGTGGTGTCACCACAGATCCGTCACTTTGGATCCTCCCTCCAGAAGAAGATGTCAAAGAGGGATTTCAGACCTCGCCATTGGTAGACGACGTTTTTGATGATGATGGGTCTCCCAGCTCACTAGATCCAAATCAGAAAAGAAAAACATCTGAGTCACCATGTACCTCCATCTCTGACAAAGAAATGAATAAGCAGGTGGAAGAAGAGAAAAATCCAGAAGTGGAAGGTGCAAAGTCAGCGGAAAACCAGGAGATGGAGGAGAGGGGAACGCCAGAGGGCGAGACAGAGAGCCCAGAGAATCCCATTGAGAGACCACAGTGGGAGGAGCTTGTCGAAGCTGTAGTTGCGGCTGACGTGTCACTGGCCCGAGTCTTCTACCCGCTGGCCAATCGTAAGACAGCACTGATGCTGATGGAACAGCTTCTGTCAGAAAACACGCTGCTCATGGAGGAGCACTACAAGAAGAAACAAGAGCTGAAAGGAGCTGCAGAAAGGTGAACGTTAATGTCTTGGAACGTAATGCACAACTCTGTCAGTTATTAATAAACTCCCACAAGTTTCCACTATATTAAAACTGAAATTGGCGCAATTAGAGCTGACATAGTGTTGAGTGTGCAGACAAGGCTGAGTTAATAAAATTCCTACTTAAATGCCTTTCTATGAAACTTGATCCCAGTTCTTTATGGCCCAAGAATTCAGCTCAGTGCCATGTTACCTTTTGTTGCATCACATGCACAGACACACCTGGCTATCTGCTTACTGCTGTGCACTCAGATTTCTACTTGTGTAAGCACACTCCAGATAGGTAGAGAATGTGGAGTCATTCAGCGTTTTGTAATATTTAAATAACAGCAGCACTTTGTTCAGAATTTACTCCATGTCCATGACACGATATAGCAGCTGAAACAGAAATCGGATTTGAATGTTGTTGTTTTTTTTTTTTTGTATTTTGATGACAAGAAACTAGTTTGACTTTAACACATTTGTTTTTCTAGCGCTGAAATGGCCAAAGGGGCCGAACCTCCTCGGTATCAATCTGCTCCTGACAGCCTTAAACCTCAGTGTTCAGACCTGCAGAGCAAAGCTGACATCACTGAGAAGAAGGTAATGATTAAGTTACGCTGAACAGAAATAAGCCAGGATGAAGCTGCCACAACAATGTTGAAAATGTATTACCTCACTAATGACAATTCGATATGTCATGTTTTAAATTGTCACTGCTTTGTTGCAAAACAGACATGAGGCAGGGATAAAGTACCACACTTACTTTTACTATGGTCTAAACAGTAATTCTGGTGATTTCATTTAGGCCATCTCGTCCTTCAGTGAACCCATTTCAAGAGGAGATAATCATGTCTCTTATCTCATGATGTACTGTCTACCTCTTATCTAAGTCTCCCATTTGCCTAATGTTTGGTTTGGCACATAACTTCTCCCTCTCCCTGCCTGCCTTACATATTTTCTGTTGATACAGTACACCTTAATCCAGCAAATATGAAATGATTCTTTTCACTGATTTACCTTGGCCTAGTTTTCTTTACATATTCTCAGCGTGATCTGCTTAACATGACCCGCTCTGTTTGAATGAACAGCGTCTCCTGGTGTCTGACATCGAGGCGCGTCTGCGCTCACTGGAAGAGATGCGCGGTCCTCTCCAGACCGAAATCGAGGAGAACGCGGCATACGGGGCGAGGCTGGAGATGCTGGTCCGTGAGTGCTGCCTTCCTGTTGAGTTGGAGAGGTATGGCCTGTTCATCGGAGACCTGGAGAGGGTGGTGAGCCTGCTGCTGTGTCTCTCTGCCCGGCTGGCCAGGGTGCAGAATGCCCTGAGCACTGTGGACCAACACACAGATGCTGAGGAGAAGGTGAGAAATCGATCTGCCTTTGGGGCATTTTATTTTCATCCAACATCTAGAACAGGGGTGGGCAATTAATTTCTACAGGGGGCCACATGAACTTTGTTGGAGGCCGAACCAACGATAACTTGAACTTAATTCTGCTCAATATTGATTTTTCTCCCAGTGTAAAACAGTAAATTATATAGTTTGATTAGCTGCTACTGGCAATCATAAATATAAGGTTTATTCTGTAAATATTTATGTAAATTTATGATTTGTGGTGTAGGTCAAAGATGAAAATAATCTTATAAAATTAATAAACAGCTTGAACAAAAACAATCATTACATCAATGTTTCATTTTATTTCTAACTTGTTAATCTTCACAAATACTGAAAAGGTGTTTTACAGTATATTAAAGATAAGCAACTGATCAACTTCATACAAAAAGCAACAAGTGATTTTGATGTTTTCAGTTCATTTTACCTGTTCAGTGAGAAAAATCCCGCCTCCGTTACGTTGCACGTTACAGTGCGTCGGGAGAGGGGGACGTTCTCAAATGCTCCCTTTTTGTCTGGGCATATTAGGACATCAGAGTCCACCAAACACCCCTTAATAAACTCTCCATCAGAAAACGCTTTACTTTTAATAGGGATTTTATGAGATCGGACATAACTTGTCTTGACAGCTGCATCTCTGGGTGTACAAAGTTTTGTAAAAAGTCCTTATTGGGTTTGCCACTTGGCTATCAACGCTTCCGACTCCTTTGCGCGCTCTTCATCAAACAAGCTCTTGTATTTCTCCTCGTGTTTGGTCGCGTAGTGGCGCTTCAGATTGTAATCCTTGAACACAGCGACCTGTGTTCCACAACCTAAGCACACGGCTATACCTTTGACTTCTGTAAAGAAATATTCAGCAGTCAATGTCTTGTTGAAAACGCAGCATTCGGAACATGAGCGAGTACTTTTAGGGCCCCAGGGGTTGCTGGCCAGCATCACCTGTCGCTGTTCGGACACGCACGCACGTAAACGTCTTGCTTTTCAAAATAAAAGCAACACAATTGCATTGCATGCACAGCATAAATACTTTATTATGTATAATATGTAATATGTTTATGACTGACATAGCGCGGGCCGAACAGGGATGCCCAAAGGGCCGGATGTGGCCCGCGGGCCGTAAAGTGCCCAGGTCTGATCTAGAATATAGAATCTTTGCTCAATTTTTGACAAAGTTGCATAATTATGTATTGTCAGTTGCAGCTGAAGAGAAACTTATTTTAATGTGAGAAATGATATAATTTTCCCATTAGAGAGCACTAAAAAGACGATGTAAAATTTAACCTGATTCCTGTGGGTTAAAGAGTAACTGGATCACTTGATTGAGCAGTTAAAATTCTACTGATGTACTATGATGCACCATGTGCAATATGTATCCATATTTTATGACCCTATTTACATTCCTGTCTCTTTCTCCTTAAGTTATTTACACACCTACACTGATACATTCTTTAAGAAAGTGCTCCTGATGGAACTCAGTGACTCGTATCCTCGCTGTTGTCATAATTCACAGCAGTTCCTTCAGAGATTCAGAGGAAAAGACGTCCATGAGGGCCGGACGTGCGCGGCTGCTCCCATGCCCTCAGCTATACTTTCCCTGTGTTTACTTTAGAACAACAAACATGCCACTTGAAGCCAGAAGTTGAAGGGCGACTCTAATGGAGTCAAGGTTTTCTCACCGTGTGGAATTCAAAAAATGTTTATCTGTATTTAATTGCCAGTTTTTTTTTCTGTATTTGAGCCAAATGCTTTATCAGATATCTGAAGAGTGGACTTGATCTAATAATTTCTTAGAAAATAACAATTAGAATATCATCAGGCTGGCTCTGACTTGTCCACATTATGATTTTATGTAGTCGAGCCTTGAATTTGGAATGTGATATGAGTTCTGTGCTTTGCTTTGTCTTTCCTCGTGTTTCATTGTGCTTCCCACGTGCTTTCAGTTTATGTTTGCATGAGTAGATTCAATTTCTAGATTTTCCTTTGAAAAGTCTCGTTGTTAGTTTGTCCATCTGAAAAAGCCCGGCGGAACATGCGGCATGCTGTGGGCTTGTTAGAGGCTCATTTGCTTTCTCGCTGTTATCAGCAACACTGGTATTTACACTGACTCACCGAAACTGCAGCCCGGTTTCGATGACATTTGTATCTACCCTGCCCTCTGTTGACATAAGGAAAATCTGCAGCTCCAGTCCTGTGGCTGTTTGAACATGATCATGCAACTTTAACAGCTCTCTATTGGCAGTGAACACCAGTTTTCGTATATACATATACACTATATATAACCCATAATTTCACATTTGTGGTATTACCATCAGTAAGCGTACAGCAGGATGTACAGTTATTCATCACATATTACCAGCATGGGTCCTAGGTACATGAGAATGAGGTAGAATTTTCAATAACAAGAACCCTCTCTGCACTCAGCAATCCCTGGACAGCCGCCACCGTCTGCTGTGCAAACAGAGGGAGGACGCCAAAGATCTGAAGGATAACCTGGACCGGAGAGAGAGCATGGTCTCCTCCTTCCTGTCCCGCCAGATGTCCGCCGAGCAGCTGCAGGACTACCGGCGCTTCGTCCAGACCAAGGCCTCGCTGCTCATCCGGCAGAAAGACCTGGAGGAGAAGCAGAGGCTGGGAGAGGAGCAGCTGGAGGCCCTGTCCAACAGCCTGGGGCTGTGATGGAGGCACAGTGCGAGCACTGATCACTCCCTCTCTCTCCGCTCCTGCGCTAATGTTCTCAAAGACACATAGAGAATGTTGGGGGTACTTGTGAGGCTCGGTTTGCCACAGAGAGACACAAAGCATGGATTATAAATAGTGGTACTTGTCACTGACAGTGCGGCACGTGCCGTGTGCTTTCAGAGCTGTAGGCTGCACACGAGAGGAGAAGTAAAGACTGAGACTGAAGCATCGTGCACCCGCAACATTTTTCCCCATGTACTACACGTCGACTTGTGGTGTGGAGAGTCGAGCGAACTGCTTTTCCGTGTGCCTTGATATTAATGTGGAATGTTTTCCCATTAGAGCTGCTGGGTGGAAACACCCTGTTAGTGATTCAGCAACTGTCCTTCACTTTTCATCAGTATGATAGTGCTACAGCTCCGTATCTGCACCTGTGTGTGATCCTGTTATAAAGCTTTAAGATTGTAATATGAAGTAGCTGGGGGGGCTGGTGGCGGCGGCGGTGTACTGTATCCTGCCAGTAAAATGTACAATAGATGTTGTAGATTTAATCTGTTTTTTAATGTTCTTATTTTTTAAAGATGTTTCAAAATAAGGCACTAAAAACCAAAAAGGGTGAACGAAAAAAAGCACTTTGTAATTATACATAAATGCACAATGCATGCATCAAATTGATTTTGTTTCCAATTTAAATCTTAAGTGAAAGCCTTAGTCCATCCACTTAAACAAGATGTCTCTTTGTGTTGTTTGTTCCGTCGTTGATTTTAAAAAGAATGATGTTGAAATGATGTTTAAAAGGTACACGAGCGCACCCAGCAACATCAAGGATCGTGTCCAGCTAATTTCATACTTGATGTCATTAAGTCTTGATGATTTCCTGCTGGAAGCTTCTGTTAAGCAGATTATTTTTCTCTCTTTGTCCCTTTGTTGCAGAAGTAATACTTGAATTTTTTTTTTTCTTTTAGATAAGTCCACAATCTTTACTTCAGGTCTTAAAGTAATTTTCTGTTCTCTACCTCCACCGTGTAGTCACCGTAGACACATGTAGCCTTTAAGTTTATTTAAGTTCACACAGCTTTTCTAGGTAGTCCTGCATGAAAACACGCTCTTCAAAATCTTTTCCCCCTAATTTTTTAAAAAGAAGCTTAAAAAATGCATTTGTGTTTTCTACTTTGATATTTGTCAGTAGTTTTATCATTGTATTGATTACTGAATGACAGGAACAGCAACATTGAGTTATGTGAGCTGTTGTTCCACATCAGAACGTGTGTGTGTGTGTGTGTGTGTGTGTGTGTGTGTGTGTGTGTGTGTGTGTGTGTGTGTACTTGAAATCATCTTCATTATTATGTGTCCGTAGAGTTTTGAACACAATGACAGAACTCCTCTCGGTGTACGTTTCCAACAAAACTCCTGGGAAGTGATCAAAATGCTGCTGCCCCTCAGGAAATTCTACCTGTTGGCTGATCCAGTGTATGGATTGACTATTAATGTAATGACCGCAAAGAGGCAGGGCATTGTTGGCAACCTCCGCGCACGTTAAAAAAATAAAAAAATCACTGATGCACCGAGTCAAAATGTCCAAAAAAAAGGGCTCTGGAGACCCCTCCACGCTGAGAGACATTGTCATGTGTTTAGTTAAACGGCTTCACCACCCCTCAACTCTTCCCCTGGAGGTCCACAACTCTGCTCCAGTTTGCTAAACAAATGTTTGTTTTCTTTTGGTCAGAATAATGCTCCCCGCAGCCTGCTGAAATTCCTCATGTAAAGGAACCAAGATCTGATGACGATTTGAGACTTTCCTTGTCCTTTCTTGTCCTGTCAGTCAATGCAAGGAGTGTTTTTGTTGCGTTTGCGGGCGAGGAGTTCTTGTTTTTGAAGTAGGGCTATCTTTGTTTAGTTTGGGGTTTCGTTTCACATGCTGGAAGAGTGCGACAGCGAAGCAGGATAGACATATTTCAGTGAGTCCCAGCTGGTGGTAGGAGAGCAGAGACGTTTCTAAATCTACTCTTTTCTGCTATATTTCACAACGGTTGAGAGTTTTTAATTTTTGTGCCTGTTTGGAGTTGTAAATTCCATGATGTGTCTAATATTGTGAATGAATTAAACTCTCCCTCCTCTTTCAGATGAGCATGTTTCTTCTTTTCCTATCCAAAAAGCATTTTTGCCAAAAATGAGACAAATAGTGACAAACTATGTTTTTCACTTTCCATTTGTACATATCTCTCAAACTCAAAAATACAGTATTTAAGGGTTTTTTTTAAACAAACAAAAAAAAAAAAAATCTTATTCTTCTTCCACCCTCCTATTATTTATCCACTTTTGCAGCTGCTGTAGCCCTGAAAATGTCCCCTCTGCTGGACAAATAAAGGTTTATCTTATCTTAAACAATTAGAACAGGAGCGCTACTTCAAATTCAAGATGACTCATTGCAGACATCATTAAATATTTGTAGAATTACTGACCTTTTTTGTTTGATTTGTTTATTCCCTCAGTATATTTTCAATAAACGAACTTCACTCTTGATTTATTCGTGTTCAGACAAGTAAAGGACCCTCCTCAGTCTTTCCTCTCACAGATCATCTCTGCCCTCTGCAGGCTTAATCAACACGCTGCTTCTCACACCCATCTGACACTTATGTCAATAATTCACATTTCCTGTCTAAAAACAGAGTTTTTCTGAGAAAACAAAAAAATAAATAATTGCAATCGGGAATTAAATCTCTGCTTTGAGAGAAGGTGAACCGATAAACTCAAAAGCATCGCCTCTAAAACCTGCAAATTAAGATGTAACGCCTTGTTTGTTTTTTCAGGTTTTTGCAGCAGACGCAAACAAGATAAGAACTTCATATCTGAGCTTTGTCAGCCGCTGGTCGGATGATTTGCTTCCTTTCGGAAGTGCACTTTCCCTTCCCTTGCTGGGAATCAGACAGAGGGACGTGGTCTGTGATTATCGGCGGCGAAGCTCCTCGTTAACCCAGCGCCGCAGCACCCAACGCTCCATCACGCACACAAACAAAACCAATGATGCGGGATCAGCTCCGAGTGTCGCGTTCCTGCTGCCCGCGGTGGAACTCTGATGAAAGTGGTTTGTACCTGAAGCTTCCTGCCGCCGTGTTCACCTGACGTCACAGGTAAACACAGGCGTAATAAATAACATTTATACTGCTGTGGTGGATGTCTGCGGCTGACAGACTGTTAAAATGTCCCTGTCACTACATCAGCCGGTCAAGTTTGGAGCCCGAAACTACCGTGTGTTCACGGTTAATATGAAGCCACAGCTAGCGTGGGGCTAGCTTAGCAAAAACAACAACAAAAAAAAAGGGTCGACGCAGGGGGGAAGAGCTAGCCTAGCCTAGCCTAGCCTAACACTTTGTCTTCTTCGATTATTCGGTCCCGAGAAACCAAACAAATTACTTAAGATAAAAGTTGACCAACAAGCTATTTCCTGTCTTTGAGTGACGACTTCCTGTGGTCCTTCCTAACCGAGGCGTTAAACCAACTGAGTCATCGCAAATAGACCTATGAAGAGTTAAACACGGTAACACGTTATTTACTGTAATTTTGTTGTTGTTTTTCACTACTGCGGGCTGTCTGGAATGTGTAGGGATTCGCTGATTTATCATCAGTATCTACCGATACGGACGTGGTCGACTCGTATCGGTGTATCGGTGTATCGGCACACAAGGTGACGCGCACTGCGATTCACGGAACTACAACCATATTTGCTTTAAAGCCCCTGTCAACAGGTCATGTGACGTGCCAGGTGACTCGGTCACGTGGTTTTGACTAACTTACTTATTGCACCGGTTTTACATCGGATTTTTTTTTAACACACTGATGAAAACTCCCTGAGGATTGAAACATGGAGGCATCCATCCATGTTGGAATAAAAGATTTTGATTATAATCAGAGTGCCTCCGTGGACATGTCAAAGACCTCTTTTATATGATATGAGGGGAATTTCCCCTCATATCTTAACAGGATAGTCATTGTGTTTTTTTTTTTTTTATCTTTGTTGTTTTGTACTAGAAATAAATTAATTTCTTTTTTAGTGGGGGTCTCACGTCCTTTGTCGCAGTCTTAGCGCCGCACATAAGGAGAGAGAAATGTGTCTCAGAGTGTTCCTCTTTAATAAAAAGGGACAGTGTTTCTAGAATATTTTAGCTTTAAATGGTCCAGATTTGACCAGAACACACCGGGACGGTCGGCTTGTGAGTCGACGGCCTCGATGACTCAGTAATTACTTTGCCTGGTACTCAGAGTTGTGGCTTCAAAGCTCACTTTCCCCACTGATATTTGAACTCCCCACCCACAGGAACGTCAGCACACCTTTGCTCTCCCTTAGGCAGCTGTGTCCTGTCCCCATTTACTGCCCGGTACAGTAGATATCTCACTTACTCTGCCCTCATTAAGACAACTTTAACCCCAACGCACACGTGGCGTGAATGTTCGCAGTAAAATTGCATTCCAAACGTTCCTTTTTGGACTGTTTTTCATGGCATTTCATAAGAGGAAATCATAAAAATACGACTCGCAGGCCTCATCAGAGTTGTCTTCATTTTAATTTGTAAAGATGACAGATTTGAAGATGTGAAGACATGTTCAGTCATAGGAAATCATGATAAAGGGAAATTTTGACATACCACAACTTGTTTTTTGGCACTTGACAATATATCACAAAAAACATTTATTTTTTATTATTATTGCTTTAAACCTTAGTTTATCTGATCCCACATGCGGTTTTGTTTATTGCTGGTTCGGAATACGGCAACATTACTAAACCATTTTTTAGCATTTCCATTCACCACCAGGAACACACTTTAACATCGCTGCTTCTTCTATCCAAAGGCTTCTGGGTTTTCTTCTTCTGGGGCGATGTTTGTTTTCTGTAAGCGCTTCACAGTGTTTAATAATTAATCTGAGGCGAGGCCTCCTCGGAGACGCGGGCGTTTTCATTCACTAACTGATTTGGTTGTTTCCGGAAAGTCACTTGCCCACTCAGTTTTGGCCCGGTGGCTTCTGGAAACCCGAGTGGACGACCAGTTCTCACACGAGAGAACACTTTACTCAAAAAAAAAGACGAGTCTTGATCTCTAAATGAAGAATAAGTAAATCAGCAGGTCAAAACAAAGGTGTCACTCTTTGGAGAGAGAACACAGTTAAAAAACTGAATTTTTACCACGTAGATAAACAGGAATAACGATGACGTTAGCCTCCTGGCTATCACGCGCCCTTTCAGTCTGTCTGGGAGCAGCTTTCTGAAAGAGATTTGTATACATCAATGATTATTTTTGGTGTAAAGCCCAGCGCAAACTTGCTGTGGGAGGCCGTGGGATAGCAACATTAGCTCGTAGTTGGCACAAATCATAAATTTCTCAAATTGCGTGTCCAGCTGCAGCTCAATTTTTACTTATGTTTGCTTCCAAACAATGATTATAATAATAAATAAATAATGGTAAGGAAATTATAAAGCCGACAGTATTCTTGGTCTCCTTGGACCCCTCTTGCAGCTCGGCCCCCGAAAGCGTTCCCTTTTGTGGATGGCCCTGTCTGCGGCGTAGCTCAGTTGGAATTCTTGTGAACAAAGACAAAGGCATAGTTAAAAGATGAAGCCTACAAGCCAGCACAGACTGTGAGTAACAAGGTGACTCACAGAATCTACTGGAATATCCTCCCTGAGATATCATCTGAGCTAAATCTTTGCCTCTAACTTCAGTCAGTCGTCTCCCAACAGCGTCTCCCTTCATAGCATCAAGGGACTTTTCAGTGTCACCGTTGCAGAATCAGAGCAACGTCGCTTTGCGTCTGCGTGTGATTCCTCACATTAAGGCATCTGATGCCAATCTGTGTTTGAGCTCTCGTTCCTCGTCGGGGTTGTCGCTCAGGGAGTAAAATCCCGGCTTCAGCTTGTGTTACTTCTTCTGGCCCGTCCCGTGTGGCTGGAAGAGGCGGCTTATCGAGTGCAGGCCCTTGTGGAGGTCCGGGAAAAGGTCCAGCTCCTCCTTCTCAAGCGGGTCCCCGTCCTGGGCCTGCTGGGCTCTGGGATCGCCCAGCATCTCCCTCAGCGTCACGGAGCTGCGTTTGCGCAGGTAGTGGTAGGGCTTCTTCCCACAGTTGTCCCTGAGGCTCGGGTCGGCCCCGTACTCCCCCACCAGCATGGCCAAGATGTACTCCTGGTCGTGTAAGGCGGCGATGTGCAAAGGGGTGTATCCGCCGTACGTTTTTGCGTTAACGTTGAGGTCAACTCTGGCCTCCTTGGCGAGGTCGATTATCCTCACCATCATTCTGTCATTGCCACACTTGGCCGCCCAGTGCAGGGCGGTGAACCCCGACATGAAGTCCCTCTTCTGGGCCAGCCGGGTGTCCTTCAGCAGTAGCCCGTAAACCTGGCCCCAGTGGCCCACGGCACACTTGACCAGCCACTTGTGCTCCAAGTGGTCCAGTGGCACCGCAGACGGGCCCCGGGTCTCTTTGGGCTCCTCCGACGCCTTTGTGCTCCTCAATGACCACCTCAGCTGGGGGGAGCTGCTCCTGAAGGAGTCCAGTGGGCTCTCAGGAGGAGTGGCCGGGTCTTCCTGAAGCCTGCGGCTCTCCACCCTGGTGGCGGTGGGTGGCATCCTCAGGGGTAAGGCATATGGTTTGCCTTGGATGGGCACATTCGCTGCGACCCGGTCAGCTCCGTCGGTCTGCCGTCTATTTATGTCAAAACTCAGCGTCCTTTTGACTCTTGTGTCCATAAGTTTGCAACCCTGCAAGGCCAGCTGGATGGGAGGAAGATGTTCCTTGCTTGTTTCCCTACTTTGGCCGCCTGCAGCCGCTTCAGCCTCGGCGTCCTGCGCCCGCCGCTCCGCACCTGCTGGTGGACTCTTCACGCCTCCGACCGGCGCGTGCTGGAAGTTTTTCTTGAGGACGACGTAGCGAACCGCGTCTATTTCTTTTACGACGGCGACGCTGTTGACAAAGGTCTTAAAGAGCTGCCTGTTGCGCAACTTCTCCTCGGGATCGTCGCAGTCTATGAAGTCTGTGAACTCGGCCACCAGGTCGGACTTCTTCACTCTGCCGCCCGCCGCCGTCAGCGCAGACAGGACGGATTCCTGCGTCAGAGCCATCGGGAGAGCGCAGATCCGTGCCTGGTCCTGATCCTGATCCTGTCCCACCTTCCTCTCACCCTTCTCCTCGCCTTTCTTCTCCTTCTCCTCCCTACCTGTCTTCTTCCGGGGAAGGTGCACACGTGGATGCAATTTGAATAATATATGCACACGTTTGACTGCAGGCAGGTTGAGGCGTCAAGAAAAAAATGCTAAACAAGTTATAGTGAAACAATAGTGATAAAAGACAAAACGATTTAGATCCAAGTATACTTCTGGTCGGATCCAATGGTCAATGTACGTTTAGCAATACGACACATGAATTTGAAAGCACTCAGTTTTGGCAGCGATGCAGCACGCAAGTCTGAAATTAAACTAAAGTTAATAAATAATGCAATGGGCGGAAGTTAAGATTAGTACGAGTCACTCTAAAATGGACCTACAGTAAATACAGTTCCGAGCAGATGAAGGCTGAGTGAAGATTCTGAGGCTGGAATGTGTTTCTTTCTTTTTTAGGAGTAGAAGGTAACACTCTGCCAGGCCTGGAAACCCTCCAGTGCGCACACAGTGAGGGAAAAAAACAAAACATTTGCATCATTTCATATTCTGGAGTGTTTACTCAGGGACAAGGTGAGCTGATGGGTGCCATCTTAAAGCTTTTGAAGTGGCCATTATATAGATTAAAGTTTGGATTGTCTTATTGGAGCAACAACATCCGATCGTTTGCTCTCGTCGTATTAATACAATCAATGAGTGACCTCATTACTTCTTTTAAATATCAATGGCCAATCATGAAATCGTCCCAGCTGGCTGCACTGACGTGATGGCCAACTATTTTACCAGCTCCACCACTGGCTGCACTGACGTGGTGGCCAACTATTTTACCAGCTCCACCACTGGCACACATGCCGCTGCCCTGTCGCGCTGCTGGCTCCGGTCCCGGTCCGCAGTGAGCGCAGCATGACATTCCTGCACGGAATGGGAGTTCCCGGGAAGGGGCCATATTGGAACGTCTGCCTCGTCCAAAGAAGCGAAACGAGCTCCAAGATAGTTCACGTCCTGCCCTAACGTGTACGCTTCAGTGTTCGCCGTTCAGCCGGCTGGAAAACGCCTCGAGGCGACTTCCGAATGCTGTACACCCTGGATAGAGGAATCATTCTCTGTCAAAGACTCCTGATAATGAAAAAAGAAGACAAAAGTCGACAAATTAGTAATAATGTAAGTTTTAACATCCGCATTAGGGCGCATGCGTTAGGCACATGAAGCGTTTATTATAGTATTAGCTCCAGTTGCCGAGTTTTTTTGTTTTTACTATCCCGTGCTAAACACTTTAGCAAATAAATGGAAACGCTTTGTGCTCTCATGGACGCCTAAAGGAAGTCGAAACGTCGAAAATAATCTATTTATCCCGACATAGCGAAGCAGAGGCGAAGGGGCAGCGAATGATGTCGCCGCCTAGCCAGCCTCCTCCTCCCTTGCCAGTGAGCTCCTCTCCGTCTTGTGTCACTCTCCTCCTCTCTCCGTCAGCCCAGCCCGGGAGTGTAAAGCAGGCCAGCGCGGACAGACGAGGGCTGCTCCCTTTCGCTTCTGTCCAGTCTGCCCAGTGCATCGACACTCTTCACCCAGCACCATGGCTGCCACGGACGTTGACGTGTTTTCGGTAAGCCCTCTTAGCCATTTTCTCGGTCCCTGTGCGGAGTTTAAACCAGTGCAAGTGTCGCCGAGGGGGCAGCTCGGTTGTGATCGGTAAAAGTGTGCTCGTTAGCTGGATATGGAGCTAAGCCTCCCCCGCTTTTCAAGCCTGCCGTGTGCGGGGGCTCAGCCGAGACGCTGGAGGTGTTTTCTGTGATGGGGACTTGTCTTTTTTTCTCAGTTTGGAGATGAATTGAGAGGACGCTACCGTTGCGGACTTTTTAATGTCGTGACTTGCAGCGCTGTTTCTTTCTTTCTTTTTTTTTTTTTTTTTTTTTTTTTTACCCCCCTTTACGTCCCTGTTCACTGATCAGACCAGATCCACCAGCTGCTCACCACTGACGTTTGGATGCAAACACAAAACCTATGGGTATCTTATCCAGCAGATGCTGTGGCAATCAAATAGGAGAGGCCAAATGTTTACAGGAAATGAAGTCCCCATATACTGTATAATGTATATAAAACTGCAGTCCTGATGTGTAAAACTGCTCTACAAGCCTGAGCTTAACCTAGTTCTGACATGTGGCTTCGTTTTAACTTCCTATTAAGCTGTGCACAATTAGATCTGTTCACTTTATTGACTGACAATATATTATCACATAAAAGTCCAAAAGGGAAAGCATTGCCACCACAGGTGATGGCCAGCATCTTTAGATTACACTGGCGGGGTCACACAGTCTGTCAGATGAGAGCGGAATGTGTGCTGTGTTATTATTGCAGTGACAAGCCCCGGCAGTCAGACATGTCCCTGACAATACAGGACGGTGATGCAATACAGGCATCACAAAATACCAGCAACCTACCCTGAGATAGTTGGCTCCGAAGGAATTCACACATCGAGCCATGTGTGTGTGTGTAATGGAAAACAAATACTATGGTGACGAGGTGAATGCACGGGAGCGGATTTGGAGTGTGGTGATTAACTTTTTGGCACGTGCTTTGAGAGATCCTTGTGGTGGAGAATTTGACAGTAAACAGCGGCGAGTTGCAGGGATAAAGAGATTAAGAAGACCGTGCAGGCCACTCCTACCACTTCATGGTGCAACACATGTCCGTGAGGAGTGGAAGGGATCCAAAAACAGGACACGTAGGATGTTGAACAGCTGGCTTTTCCTACGTTGAGAAGGTGTTTGCAGCTTGCGGAAGAGACTGCCGACTTGCGCTTGTGTCTCATTTGGAAAGCAGAAAGAGAGAATTGATTAAGAAAGCCAGGCTATCGTGGAGTGACGGTGTCTGTGACCCACGGTCCTGACCGGCTGATTTCTTGCCCAACTTTTGGAACCAAGTGGGACCATGTTGAACAAACTGACACCCTTGCCTGGCAGTTTGCATAAAGGGCACACTGTTAATTACGTGCATCTATTGATAGGGATGTGTGGTTGGCTGCATTGTTGGCCCACTCTCGATCCCATGATCCCAGTTTAACTTTCTAGGCCAGAGCCAAATGAGTGGATCAATGGAACTAACTAGTAATCAACTGTTGTCACTCACTGACTGCATTAGTGTTGCATATATAGAAGGATGTAGTTCACTTAAACGGTTATGTAATGAAATGCCCCGTTACATATTCTGCATGTACAGTGCTTACTGACCCTGAAGAGTGTTGCCTCTCCAGTGCATAACATTATATTAAAACATGCTTGACGGATAGAAGGAATGAGGAATTATAGTTAGGTCACTTGCACTTTAGAAGATAAAGCTTTGTTTGTTTGTGGTGTTGACTTTGATAATATGTTCTTTACATATGTTCTCTATTTACATTTTGTAACTAAAATCAGTCTATGTGTTGTCATTTGAAAGACATCCTAGTGCTTAAAGAACCTTCCTTCAAATGTCGGCCTTTTTCGTGTTGTTCTGCTGTACATTTCTCCCGTCAGAGTGCTGGTGGAGTTGCACTACTTGCAATGTGTCATTTGTAATGTAAGCTATATATAGAGCACAATGCCTCGAGCTAGCCTTGTCAAATCCCATGTTACAGATGATTAATGACAGCCAAATTGCCGCCTCTCTGGTGATGAGTCAATATCCATCTATAGAATTGGTCAGAATTTCTCAAAGACCTGTTCTTAGCCTGTGAACTCAACTGCGATGCTATAAGATAAACGCAGCGAAACGGGGGGTAGAAAAAAAAAGTGAATGAAGTTTCAGAGGCAGTAATGTTTATTTGGATCTTTCTTTGGTTGTCATGCCATCAGCATTCTTCTGTTAGAGTAGAGGAAGGAAAGTCGGGTGAACGGTCAGCAGTCGTGTGTTGCGTTTGGCTCTGTAGCTCAGTATGAACAGTAAAAACGCACCGTGTAACTTGAACAAGGCACGCACGTGATCGCTCGAATCGTGTCGGTCTTGGTTCTATGAACTGACCTGGCTGAAGCCAAGCGGACAAAAAGACCAAATATAGAGTTATAGAAAGGGACAGTCGTCACCTGCAATTGCGGTCAGTTGGGATGTCTTTAAATGCTGACGGGAAGGCCAGAAAATCAGAAAAGTTCATCAGTTTTAAACTGCTTGTGTGTGTACACATTGTCTGTGATCCATCCCTCCTATCAAAACAAGATTTACAGCATCCAAAAAGGTCGCCAAATTTAAATTACAGGTTAAATTTCTAGAGTTGTACATGTCTGATTTCCCCTTGGATAAATTGTTCCGTAGATACTTCAAGCGTTCATGTAAAGATCACTGTGGACCACGTCTAAGAATGTACACTTTGAGTGATTTAAAAATTCTTTGCCTTCTTTACGGCTCTGTGATTTTTAGGAACATGCTCTCTGTATGTTCTGCTACTTGCTCAACTTATGTTGTCAACAAGTATACATTTTAATTCACACGTTTATTTATTACTTTATCTAAGGGTTGCTTTACAGTTTTAGATTGCTAATATCAAATACAGATTCTTTGTTGTATTTGTTTTGCTATTATATACGAATCTTTTTGTTCAGTCAGTCAAAAAAAATACCAAATCTGAACAGTCACATTTGTGCCATTGCATCATCACTGCAAGTAGCAACAGAGAGCAGCTGCAGCTGGCCAATCTCTGTAGCTGCGGTTAGACAATATTTCAAATACTTCCTTTCTTGTTAGCTTGCATAGGGTGAGATGTAAAATCTGTTGCAGACTTATTCATGATGAGCAATAAAGACCGTCCTAAAGATCTTGTTAACCTGTCTGTTTCTCCTGTGAGACATCAAGAACGAAATAAGCAAGCAGTCTCTAACTTCTGCTTTTCTTCTACAATACACCAATGATAGTGTCCAGTGGTCATCTGAAGGGGCGTGATGACTCGGCTAGCGTTAGCAAGCTGTTTTTACTTTTCCCCCCCCCCCCACACTGACTTTAGACCGCAATTGGTCTTGGCATGTTTCCAGTCGACAGTATATTGACCGAATTTTGTGACTCTGTCCCCGATTGCATGATCGCTGAAATCATAGCGCCCTACCTTAAGGAACCCATCCCAATAACTGCGGAGCAAGGCAACCTTGTATACATAGCTTCATTGCTTCATTCATACTGTAAATCGGTGTCTGGTTCTAACATGTTTGGGTGAAATACTCTAATGTTTGAAATTGCCTTGGGCAGCGTATAGTAGACTAGTTTAAAAGTTGGACATTAACAGAGCCGGTAAGGTTTTTAAGAGTATAATCAATGGCCGGAGCAGCTCTTAAATACCACAGAACCTTTCAGAAATGTACATAAATGTACAGCTGCACGATTAAAATTTAAAGGACGTCAGTCACCTCAATAAATCTGACCATTGGACAGGAAGGACTTGGCACCACCTTTTAGAGAGTATTAAATGTGCATGTGTGTTTCTCATCAAGGTTGATATGGTCTGAGTTGAATAGTGTCCCCATGGTGGCTATCAAGCTATTCCTCCCAACACTAAATGAGGCATGTGTTGCTTGAATACTTGAACAAGGACACACTTTGTCAGCCAGCCACAGCAATGGGATGACCACCCTTCAAGTAAAAACAGCACTTTTTCATTAGAAGTTTTTTTGTCATAGAAAAGACACCCACACTCTCATATGCTGTTTTTGTCCTTCTCTGTAAGTCTGACCATGTCGTCTTAGCTTCCTTTGACACTCTGTACACATCTTAAACAGGTCTCATTTTAAGTGCATATTCTACTGTCAAGTTAAGGATACAAATGCATGTCAGTGCTATTAATATCCAGCGTTAGTGTGTCAAGCACACGTGGTAAAACACAAGTAAATAGAAGAAGGAACAACAAAATATCTCAAACTATTCAAAGCATTCTCATTGTATAAGAAGCACAGTCACTTTTTATGTCAGGAAACTTTGCAGATTGCAGCATATGTTGAATGAATGAATGAATCAGAACAAGACTGCCAGGCAGGGTTGCAGTAGACTATCAATTAATCACTTATTTTTTTACTCAAATAAAATGTAATAATGATAATAATCAGTGACATTTCAATTCTATTAAACATTTTCTTGCTGGACTACATTTTAAAGTATTAAACTTTTTCAGGAATTAATTACAGTAGAAGTAGAAAAATTTAAATCACCACCTTTTAAAAATTTCACGTGAAAACAAGACATTCAAGGGGAACCAGACCTATACAAAGTGCACCTCAAGTTGGTGCAAATATTTGAAGCCTTTTCATTGGCCTCGTCTCGCAGTATTTCTCCTCACACAAGCATCATCCGCTGCGGTTTGTGTCTCAGTGTGTCAGGTTGCTGCTGCCTGTCAGGGGGATCACTGATGCAGGCACGAGCTGCAAACACAAGTTAGACACAAGTCAGGTGGGAGTAGAGGCCAGAAGGCGAGAGAGAAACTGAAATCCATCTCAGGACTATTGTGTTTTCTTCTTGGTTTGGTCTTTTTGTGTCAGGTTGCTTCTTTAATAAGCTGTTGTCTTCCATACCTGCAGCACTGTCGGAGTACTCACTGATTTTTGTGAAATGCCTCTTTGCATTCAGTTATTATTCAGTTTTTAAAGGCTGACCATGCAGAGCACAGGTTAGTTGTGTAGGAGAGCTGACGATAGGAGGATAGAAATATTGATGCGGGTTACTCCAATGTCCAGCTCTAATTGATGTTCGTAATACCACTCTGGATTCATAGGTAGAGCCAAAAAGTTGATGTTGAGCAAAAAATGTTCTGCGAAATTGTGATGGCAGTTCTTCACAGTTTTGGTCATTTCATAGATTAGATTAAACAATAATTTGTTCAGGAAGATACTGGGGAGATTATTGCGCGATGAAAATGATCATGAAATGTGACTGGATGTCTTCTCTGGATTACATGCACTTGCGCTTTCCTCTCTGGGACATTTTAAATCATCTTCTGTGCAAAGGGAATATTGCTAACGGTTCTCATTAAAGTGCAATACATGCACAGCGTTGTGAACTATGTTGATTCTTCACCCTGAGACAGTTAACCAGAAGCCTTTCATTCCTGTCATACTTCTTGCTGCTGCTTTTCTCTGAACTAGCTCGGATGGGTGGACAGACCGATCCCTAAGAGTTCTGCTAATAGCTCTCATCAGCTGGTTGTACTTGCAGGCTGTTGTCAATAAATCGTGGGATCCAAAGTAATCTGATTTAAATATACTGTTGTTTGTTTGATGCAATGTTGGCAGGACCCACTTTCTTTTGAATAGAGCTTCATAGGAAAAGAAAAAGAAAATGACTGAACATGCTGGAGATTTATTTAATTTAACAGGAGCCCTTATATACTGTACCCGTGTACATACATGAATAGTGAATACATAAACTTCATATTCTATTTATTGTCTTTTTTTTGTGATCTAGTTGCCACCTGTGTGTCACTGTGAATTAACTTTCAGTTTCCAGAATTCTAATGTAGTGATCTATATCTGTATCCATGCTTGTTTCAAGTATTAGATGTTCATTGCAACTTTAAATCTGTGAATTCATACTTAATTAATAATTAATCTTATTTCACAGATGTGTTTTAATTTGACCTGTATTTAATAGACATCTAATATAGCACCAGCAGTTTTTCTGTATAATGACTAATTTTGCAGACTACTACGATTTTTAATGCAGGAGTATTTTAAAATTGTTGTGTTGCTACTTTTAATTCAGTAAAGGAAATCGGCAGATATTTCACACCAAGTTCAGTGCTCTCATTGACACATTTAGCCAGTTAAGTCACAGCTTGGCATGTTTGTGGCCACGTCTGCACTTCTATTGTGTCTGATCTTAAAGATAACAGTACTGGTCACGTCCATGGGCTCTTTATGTGGCCCTCAGTCACTCATCTCCCTCATGATTTACGTCCGAGATTTTATGTGCCTATGACTTTTTTTTTTTGGGATTCAGAGTTGGAGGTCAACCTAGAATTATCTCAAGTGTCAGGATCTTTGGTATTTATTCTGAAACTGAGAGCTTCACCAGTGTCATTTGGTAAAATGTTTAGAGCAATTTTTCCACAAAAACAAGGTTCTGTGAGTTTCCAGAAGAAAGCCTACATTTCCAGACTTGCAATGTAGGACAAAAAAAATACCCCACTGGCAAAATAAAAGTTGTAAATGTGCCCTTGAGCAAGGCGCCTATTGACCAACCGTGTGCAGCTGCTAAATGTGAAACAACAGTATCGATGAAATATGAGCATGCAGACCTTTGTTTATCCTCCACTGGATAAATAAACGCTTATATAAATTTAAACACAACTCAGGAAACCAGAGTCACTGTGCCAGTTTTCCTTCAGGTGCTACTGGTGGTGACACCCTGCTCCACCAGTGATCTATCCAAAAATCTCCAGCGGCTTCCTTCAGCACACTGAATACCACAGGGTTGTGTTGATGTTGACTGACAAGCTCAGGGTTTATGAGGACTGTGACAGAAACAAAAATAAATGTCTGGTCCCTCTTGCTCTTTGTAAACCCGCCACTGAGCACTACAGTTGTTCGCCAACCAAAATTGGAGGTGAAAACATTTGAAAAGATGTAGCCCTCATTTTAAAAGTGTTATCAAACTTGTTTGTCGCACTTACCACACTTGTGATACCTGTATTGTTCCTTGTAATTATCGCTGCATTTATATCCATGAACATATTGCTTCATAAGGAAAAAACAGCACTTGATATTTGGTAATTCATGTTCTTAACTGGCTGTGTTGCTACCTGTCTTCCCATGAAATGCATTTCCTCATTTTGGCTCGATGATTCACAAACATAGAAACACAGCATGTATTGATTTTTTTTTTTTTTTCCTTTTTTCTTTCATTGAACATTTTTGTCAATGCAATGTAATGAACTCCCAGTGGGCTGCGTCTGCATTCAGTATTGTCTAGCTCAGCTCATTTCAGATTATTCCCACGGTGCCGCCTGACACATGAAGACCTCCTTCTCTTCTGTTACACACAAACACCCTCATACTCATCCTGTATTGTGCAGTTCAGCCAGGTACATAACTCATGTAGCCTGCCTCCACGTCTCAGCTGAGCACTGCTCTGCTCTCTGGCCTGCCTCTGTCTGGTGACATCAGCCTTCAAGTATGCAGTCCTTCATGGCTGAGCCAGACGAGCTCGGGTGTCCGCATTCATGTGAAGGTGCTGTTCCTCTACAGCTCTCATACACTCTGTCCTCTCACTTGACTGACCGTTAAGACATGATTGGTGAGATAAGAGAGATCAGAGGTGAAAGCACTTACAGCCCAATAGTTTTGTCTGTCTCCTCCTCTCCTGTCTTTGGTTTGATGTATGTTGGTAATCTTTCAGTCTCAGGATGCTCTGTCCCAAATGCACACTGATTATAGAGCAGCGGTGCTTGGTCTCTGGAATAATTGACTCTAGCTGTGGTGGGCGAAGACAATATTTGGTTTTGTTCGCAGGTTTGGGGAAAAAGATGGGATAAATGGTTTTATATCATGCATTCATGTCGCTCGTACGATACAGCTTTACTAAAGTAACAGAAAAGACTATGTTTGGTTACGTTCTTTTGGTTATTACTTCAACAGTTTACATCTCTCAGACTCTCCATTAATTCTCTGAAAGAGTTAATTAGGCTGCTCCTTTAAAAAGGGGTAATATCTTTTTTTTTTTTTTTATTTTTATTTTTCTTTGTGATGGATTACTGTTGAAGCGCATCATCCCTGCAGGCCCGAAGACAAAACTTACAAAAATAACATTAAGCATTTGGCTTTACATCTGCAGAATGTATGGAGGGATTCGCATGGCCATTTACATAAGAATGTGAAGGCTTCAGCAACCAGCTCTTCCGTCCTCTGGCTAATGTTTTCCCCATGTGTGCGTTTCTCACATTGCCATCAGGTTTTAAATGTTTTGTTTGTTTGCATCCCGCAGAATGAAGGGAAGCGTAACCTGAGTTTGGGCGGACATGTTGGATTCGACAGCCTCCCTGACCAGCTGGTCAGTAAATCGGTCACACAGGGATTTTGCTTTAATATTCTCTGTGTAGGTGAGTACAACAACCATGTAACTGTTTCTTTTTTACTGACAATAAACTATCACACAGGGATCCCATTTCCTGCAATAAAAACCTCATGTCTGAAAGTTGATGAATTACTCCCCAGTAAGTAATTCAACTCTTTCAATCTGTCTCATGTCTCTCCACCTCTAAACATCCGCAGGGGAGACTGGTATCGGCAAGTCAACATTAATGAACACACTGTTCAATACCATGTTTGAGAACGAGGAGGCGAGCCATTATCAGAATGGCGTGTATCTGCGGCCGCGTACGTACGACCTGCAGGAGAGCAACGTCCAGCTCAAACTGACGATTGTTGACACCGTTGGCTTTGGTGATCAGATCAACAAAGAGGATAGGTAAGAGTGATGAAAGGATAATCGACGGTTTTAACAAAATTACATGATAGTTCTGTCAAAAGACATGTTTGTGTTGAAATTGAACTCTGCTCCCTTTAAAAAGCAACATTTTTTTTGTGTGAAATTGGTCCCGACTACTGTACACACGGTGAAGTCATTGCATTGATGGAAGAAATATTCAGATTCTGTATTTAGGTAAAAGTGCAATTAGAACACCATTACTACGGTGTTAATAATACATTTCTTCATTCAGTTTATCACACTGTTACTGTTGCGGAAGAAGGGCCCCTGTGTATACTGTGCGAACACTGTAGAAGACACCGTTCGTTAGTATTGACACATTGTGTGTAGCCAAGTAGCATTGTGCTCTCTCCAGCCCAGTTTGAAAAATGTTTAATAATATGAGTACGAGACAACAAAAAAACATTGTTTTACTAATTTGTATTCATTTGTAACTTGTTGAAGTTGCTTCATGCTGCCCCCCCTCAAGTCCCCCTCATGGCCTGCACTCACATTGCTCTGAGTCCGACGGGACCTGGCCACCGTTTCCTCTTTTATGTTATAATGTAAAATTACACACATGGCTTTAAGTCATCATGAAGCGTCCTGTTAGATGGTTCTCTGATATCCACACCCGAGAAGATGGATTTTCACAAAGATCTCAGAGTTCTTGTGGGATTTATCCAATTGCATCTGTATTTTTGTCTCAGCCCCAGTTTAGAGTAATCATTCGAACATCATGAAACCTTTGTTGCCAGTGCTGTTACATCGATTGTATGTCATTTCTATGTTGCATTCCTGTGCTCGTGCTTGTGAGTGAGCAAACATACTGTTCTTAAGCACACTTCCTCCAACCATGCCAATGCCAAGAACGTATTCTGTGCTTAAGCTCACAGTAGTCAGACAATCTGTAATGTGTGGGTCAAACCTGCTTGGGCACAGTAAATATGGCCTAATGTGAGTGCACCCTTAGGAAATGAACACATTAGTGACATTTAGAGAGAAAACATGTCTTTGGAACTGCTAATCACTCAGAGTTGTAAAGCATGAGAAGGGCCCTCAACAACTCTGATTTATTGTGAGTTTTAACAAACCAAAATGGTCAGGAACCAATGATTTATCTTTAATATGTGTTTTAAAGAGGAAATGTGTGTGTAAGCTTAAATGTGAGATTCTAATCTTAAGAGGGAACTGCAGCAGTTAGATAAATGTACTGTATAATAAGTTAATTCAGCAACAAACTAGAAGTTGAGCAGCAGTGGGAATGTGCATGGGGTGCAGTTTCAGTAAGTGTGGGAGTTCTGTTCCACCAATGACTTGTCAAAAAACTTTTAAAACAGTGAATATTGGTGCCATTTTAGCCATTTGTGAAAGTTTCTTGAACTCCTAATTGCTTTAAACTTTAAAGCTGATGTAGAAGACACTGTGTATATATGATATATCATGGCAAATCTTCCCAACAGTTTTGATATTCTGATAGATATTACATTGTCCTGTGTCAGAATCCATGCATGCTGTTCTCACATGCATAAAACACATGTTGACTTCTGACTGTCATAACGGGATTTTCCTGTCTAAGCTTATCCAAACCCTCCTAATTGTTTGCACGATGAATCGCCGTAGTCTTGCTCAGATTACGTCAATGGTGCCTCAGGATTCAAATGAAAAGAACAGATTCAGACTAATATCAGTCCAGGTTCCTGCACATTTTTGGTTCTGTCTGTAGAATGGGAACGAGACAAGGTGGGACGGCAGTACAGAGGAAATAGTCGGCTATGGAACTGAGTGTTGTTGTTGCGACCCAGTCTCCGAGCAGCACTCTCACGCCCTTTGATAGCAGCTTTCTTCTGTAGGCTGTATGAACCAACGTGCTGACCGAGCAGACCCTGCAGCGGACTGTAAGTGCACACTGGGAGCGCTTCAAAAGGTCAGAGTTGGTCACATTCCACAGAGAAGATTGAAGATAGAGATGAAGGGGGAGGACACATGACTGTAAACATGCCGCTGCTAGATGATATTGAATATATTTATTTTGACTTATGTCTCACTCCAAGCTGTGAAATAGACTGTGGGAGTTGGTCATGTGAAATATGGTGATGGTTAACAGGAGGACTTGAGTAACTATTTTACTTGTAAATTATGGGAGAAGGATATGGTAGCCTGTCTTTAAAAACAAAGTCTGCTTCAGTCTAGGAACTTTAAGCTTGATATGATGAACTCCCAACTGGCCCAGTGCCGCTTAGGTCCCGGGAAGCACCTTTTAATGCAGCTTCCATTTCAACATTGGGGGCATCCCTGCAGATATGTTAGCAGATACTTGATTGGATTTCAAAACGGAAGTGACACTAGCTGTAAGCAATAGTCCTGAGGCGGTTGTCTAGTGGCTGAATATACATAGCAAAACATGATGTTTGGGAACCACAGAAATGTCTGTTTCTGTGTGTTTGAAACGATACATAAAAGCGAAGAGGGATGGAGCTCTGTGGAAAGTGGAGAAAGTTATTGGAACTATCATGACCCAATAACAAAGATATGTAGTACGAAAATGCCAAGTTTCCTCATGAGACCTGAATTATGAGCACAAGAGTCGTATCTGTGGTGAAGAACGAACTACGACCTCACTTGAAAGGGACTTGGGTTTCAGGTCACTTATAATGCCGGTTATTAAATATGCGGCTGACTTCAGTTGTTCTCATTCCTATCGCTACAAAATAAACTGAACTAAATGAATCCAAGCTGCAGACCCAGACACGAAGACTCAATAATGACCCTGTGATCTAAAAAATGGATTTCCTGTTTTCCTTTATATCTTGCATGCTGAATAAGTCAAATTTGCTTTAGGAAATCTGCTGGTTTTTGAAGTTTGTTTTCTGGTTTGACTTTTTTGCTTTGATTTCGTATTCATCCAGAATTTTGTTGCATTTCTGTTTGTTTAGCTACACATGCTGAAATGCTCTTGAACAAACAATAGAACGTTTCGGTTTTCAGACCACACATTCCTAATTTCCGTGATTTGCTTGCAAGACTGTGGGCTAAGAAGGTGATCACGCCATGAGAAAGGCAGCTGTGATTTGTGTCAACCAGACTCATAAACTGAGCACATAAGTTTCCCGTAGCGCTAAGTTGTACAGCTCTTGGCATAAAATCAGATTTCACCATTATTGAAAACATAACCGTCTGGGTCTGATTCCCCAGTGGCAAGTCCATATTTACTTTTCTATTCATTAACAATGAATGCAATGGAAGACAGATATGTAACTCTTTGCCCAGAGACATAAATCTTAACACTTTGCTCTGTCTGTCTCCACAGTTACAAACCCATCGTTGACTACATCGACACTCAGTTTGAAAACTATCTCCAAGAAGAGCTGAAGATCAAACGCTCGCTGTTTAACTACCACGACACCAGGATCCACATCTGCCTTTATTTCATCGCCCCAACAGGACACTCCCTCAAGTCCCTGGACCTCGTCACTATGAAGAAACTGGACAGCAAGGTACACAGTACTGACACACAAGCACACGTCTACATACACATATGAGCTGACAGCCCCCCGGTACCCAGCCCTTTGCCATTGTCTGAGACTACGTATCACTGTTGCTGAAATTTGACCTCCCTTTCACTGTGACTGCTGTGTTTTTTGTTCTCATGTGGAGATCCCTGATTTTTGTGTTGAGGTTCGGATTCTCAGTATCCCAAAAGAATGAAGTGAAAAGAATGTTTCAGTGACTCTACATGCTTCCATTTCAGCATATAGGGTTTCAAGGAAAGCCCACATGCTGTTTTCTTGGAGTGAAGGGTTTAACGTTTGAACATAAAAAGCCCAGTCTTGGGGGAAACCTGCCATTTATGTTTGAGTAGTTGGTTCTCAGTTTTGTATGTTAAAATGTTGTAAATTGCTTTATTGTGGCCATCTAATTATCTTTATTACCATCCCTAATCGATGGTGTGATGTGGGAAGGTTTTTTTTTTTTTTTTTTTCTTCATTTACAGGTCATCCGTACACGAGTCGATTGTCACTTTCAGAATCACATTGATTTGTGGCTGTTTCATCACTCTTTTTTGTGTGTTACTGTCACAGATTTATTGGTCAGTGGGTCTTTGTTTGCCATGTGTCAATGAGAGTGGCAAGTGTTTGGAGAAAAAAAAAAAAATATCTCATCATAGCAGCACCTGGAGCGTGAAAGAGAAGTAGAGAGCGAGTTTTAGTGTGGAAGGGAGAGTCAGAATCTTTAAGGTCTCAGTTGAGGCCATGTCACTACGAGTTTACAATTTCATTTCTGGGAAATCAATAGTGGTAACGGGTCATTGCTGAGATTGCACAAATACAGTTAAGTCCATAAGTATTTGGACAGTGACACAATTATTATTATTTTGCCTCTGTACACTGAAACAATGGATTTGAAAAAGCAAGCAAGGTTTGATTGAAGTGTAGCCTGTCAGCTTTAATTTGAGGAGTACCACAAGAGTTTTGTATGAACCATTTACAAGTTTAAAGTCTTTTTTACACAAATTGTTTTAGAGGCTCAAAAGTAATTGGGCAAACTAACAGAGTTATAAATATAAGGGTTGTTTTTAATACTCTGATGAAAATTCTTTGTAGTCAATGATTGCCTAAAGTCTGGAACACATTTACATCACCAAAATGTGAGTTTCCACCTTGGAGATATATTGCCAGTCCTTCACTGCAGCCACCTTCGCTTACGGCCTTTTTGTCTGCCTTTTATTCAGTTTTGTCTTCAGTAACTGAAGAGCTGCTCTGTTAGATTGATCGGGCCACTGACTTGGCCACAGAAGAATATCCCATGTCTGTGCCTTGAGAAGATCTTGGGTTAGCAGAACATATAGCCCGATACACCTCAAAATTAATTCTCATACTTTGATCAGCAGTCCCATCATTAATAAAAACCAGTGACCTTGTTCCTCTGGCAGCCATACATGCCCATGTCATAACGTTGCCTCCACCAGGTTTGATAGTGTAGTATGCTTCAGCTGTTCCTTTCCTTCCACACTTTTCTTTTCCTGTCATTCTGGTTCAAGAATTTAATTCCAAAACCGGGCAGACACTTTTTTTTTTTTTGTTTTTCTTTTGTTTTGTTTTTAAATGTTTTTAGCAAATTGGTTTGCTCCTAGTTGGAAATTGTCTGTTTTCATTCATAAAGGTGTCTCTTGATTGTAGCCCCTCAAGAGAATTCTTAATTTGGTTGGATATTCTGAAGAGGTTTTTATTGACAATAAAAACAAATCTCAGATCATCTACTTTAGTTGTCCTCAGTGGTCTTCTGGGCCTTTTGGTGTTTCTGAACTTCTCAGTGTATTCCTCCGGTGTAGGAATGTACCAAACTGTTGATTTGGTCACTGCTTATGTTTCTGCTGACTCTGGTAGGTTTATTCTGTTTTGTGTGCCTAATGATGGTCTCCTTCACTTGTGTGGACATAATACCGTTGCAACGTGGTTTCAGGCGACACAACTGACGGGTAGAAGGGAAAAAAAACCCAAACAAAATGGGTAGAAACGGGCTTTGGACCTCATATTGAGGAATAATGAGGCAATAGACAACAGCTGGCCGTGACACTGATGCTGACGCTGACAAATTGAGTATTTGTATATTTTCAGCTCTATATGTGCTTGTTTAACCAGTGGCTTGTTTCTGCAAGAAGGATTCCAACACAAAAAAAAACATGCTTGTAAAATGAGAAAGAATTCATGAGCCCAGCGTGTGTTTGTAAGTATCACAAGGTTTATTGTTTTTAAGGATCCGTTTTCACTGTCTGGACACCTTAAGGTTCACAGAAGTTGTGGTATATCAGTCAAATTGATTTACACATCTGTTGCCCATGAGGAACTGGAATCTAAATGCTGAAAGCACTGCTGTGGAGATGACAAAGTGGAAGCTTCAGCCCTGCTCCTGTCAGGTGATGCAGTCATAATGAATCCAAAGCAAAGCAGATGGTCAGCTTTTGATCAAAACCTGCTGGTTTACCTTTGCCAGCTATCAACTCATGGCCACGCATAGTTAGCACATCTCCCGGTACTATAAAAAAACAAAAGACCCGATACTTCAGCCAACTGTCAATCTCAAGGGATACTTAATAGTTTCATCAGGACTTAAGAAATTTAATTTTTGAAGTGTTAAGGTATTGGACTTACCCATATTTTGTTGATGTCAGTAATGAAAACCTAAATATTGTTTAATCCAAAAGGTATGTTAATTCTTTTGTGGTATTTAATACATAATTTATAGTTGAGTACTTCTGTTCTTGATTATTTCTAAGTGGAAAACCTACTTAAACTTGACAGAAGGGACTTTGGTTAGAAAGAGCTGTGATCCAACTTCAGTTCTTTTCTTGCTGTGAGGTGGCAGCGCTGACCACTGAGCCTGTATACTGGCCAACGCAGTGATCAAAACTGGGCAGCGTACATGTACCAACTGTCTCCTGATACCATCCAAACCAGCCGAACATACACAGCCAACTCCCTGCACCCCCTGATTGAAAAAAGATATATGGGAGCTTACCTGAGTTAAAAATATCTTCGTCTTTATTTATTTACTATCTGAGCTACCGCAGCAAAGTGGTTCACGTGAGCTATGGTATAGTATCTTACCTTGAAGATCCTGCCCTAATATGAATCAGAGCAGCGCAAATCTCCATATTAATCGATATGAACCAAAATCTAGTTTTTGCGGATCTTCACTGTGGCTGTTTGGTACATGTTGGTTACTCAGACTTTTTTCTGTTGCACATACCCAGACAGTGTTAAAAGTATAAAACAACAGTAATGTTGGTGTTCCTATTAAAATGTTTGCAAGTGCCACAACCTTTCCACTGAGTGAAATATGACCACTGTTTTATCAGAAAGCAAGCTGGCGTTGAAAGACCACAGTGTGGTTGTGACACTGTTTGCCTTTACAGGCTTGATGGGATTGTTTATGCAGTGGTCTCTTTCCAGATGGATCAAATGTGATGCAGGAAATATTTTCAGCAGCTACCCACATCATGTTTTCAGCTTCATTTCAATATTTTTTTTTCTACAGTTTCAGAGCTCTTGATGGCTACAGGTCGACCACAAAAGTACCTGCAAGCTGAGATATGAGCCAGATCAACTGACAGATACATTAGCCAGTGGACATTTTTGACTGTTGTGAAAGAGCACTGGTTATATTTCACTGAACAAATGTACTGTTCCAGATGTTAAAAATGAGTCTCTAAAGTGAAATCTTCCAATTTTTTTTTTTTTTTTTTTTTTCATCCAAAAACTCAAAATTTTTGAGCAGCAATAAATGAACCAGTCATTTTAGAACACCCCAAAAAAGGGTCACCATGAATATATTTTATTGCCAAGAGTTGCTCGGTCTTCATCAGAGTTAAATCAATGTCCACGGTCACATTTAGAATTTTTGTTCTGACTTATAACTGTAAAATGGAGCACTATGGTGTCTGAATCTTAACTTTTATCTGGAGCCTCAGGATAAATGAGCTGAGCTGTCCTGTTAGATGGGCCTGTCACCGGAAAAACCAGGGACCAGAAAACAACTTTTCTCTCACTGTGTGGAGTTTGCTGTAAAGACTAAACAATGGTGTTTTTCTTGTTGCGTCTCATGATTCTCTACAGAGGATGCTTGATTTGGCTTGTGGTTGATGTAGGCAGGAAGAGAGATAAAAGTCTGAATGAGGTCTCCTTTGTTTTAAATGAAGATATTTTCCTTGAAAAGGAGGAAATAATCAGTGTTAATGTTAGCATGCAGAGGTCATTTGACAAACAAAGATTGATGTCTGCAATGGACCCGTTAAATGTCTCCAAATTTGTGGGTAAATCAGTCAGATGTGTTTTGTTTTTTTTCATCATTAGTTTGTAAATTGCTGATAGATAGTTGTTATAAACTTGTTATACTTAATTGAGCTGACTTATAAACAAGTTTACCAAATGGAGACATATACAGGTGAAAAATAAGAGGCTCGGTTGTAACCCCTTCACAACATTGTACTTCCTGTTTACACCCCAATCCAAATTCTTCAACTGGTTTTCCCCTTAAATTTAGGATCTAGGTTAAAAGAATCAGTTAAATGCTGCTACAAAATTTTCCAATATCAAATTGCACACTAACACCTTCTTATAAATACTAGATACAGATTTCTGCCCTGTGTGATTAAAAGAAAGAAACAGGAAATGCGACTTTCAGCTGCCCATCTGCTGCTCATACTTGTTTAGAACAAACACTTACAACTATTTAGGCACGCTACTCTGTCAGCAGGGAAAAACGCAGCTCCAGGAAGTGAACAAACATCACCTCTTCATCCTCACTGACCACAAGAGGACACGTGCAGAAATTATTGAAGTTGGGTAGTTAATAGCTTGACACTCGCTGCCCCGCTGTAAATTAATGACCCAGTGCTGCATGATGAGCATGCAATTTAACTAACAAACCCTGGTTCTTGCTCTGAGGCAAATTATGGAAGTGATGGGTGAATCTGTTGGGATCTTCTTTGTCCTCCTACAGAGTGATTTGAATAAGCTGTGCAGAGGAATGTAGGAAATCTGTGTCTTTATTTCTGCACATGTGCTGCTGATTTTTTGATGGAGCCTATTTGCTTTCATAATCACTATTTGTTTAACGTATCTGTCAGGGCCCTGACTGTGCTTCGTCACTATACAGTTAAGCCACATATGTTCTTTTATGCTTCCTCAGCCATATGTATCAATATACTTAGCTTGTTTTACGTTTTTAATCAGTTCTCCAGTGAGTTGAACGTTGCTCCACTGTGTTTTCAGCAGCCTGCTGAAAAGAAGCTAATTGCTCTAGTCTGTAATTCACTGAAAACATTTGCTTCATTCTCTGTGCATCTTCTCTCATTTTATTCAAGCTTGACAGGCACTTTTTGTCCTGCCATGAAGATACTTGTCAGGCCAGCCTAAAACAAATCACTGGATAACAAATTCAACATATACAATTAAGCACTGGCCTTAATACAAAAATGTGTATGCATGGAAACAAGGACAACAACCCCTCTCCTCTTTCTGCAGGTCAACATCATTCCCATCATTGCCAAAGCAGACACAGTCTCCAAGAGCGAGCTCCACAAGTTCAAAATAAAGATCATGAGTGAGCTGGTGAGCAACGGTGTCCAAATCTATCAGTTCCCAACAGACGATGAAGCTGTCAGTGAGATCAACTCCTCCATGAACGTGAGTCATACTGCGACAGTGTAATCTCAGCAGTTCTCTCCCAGTCGTATGTGTTTTGAGATTCCAGTCAAGCTTGTGTTTTTGTACATGCACGAATGTGTTGAAAGGTAAAACAAATGATAGCATTGTTCTCAAGACCTCTGACACATCTCATGTCTACTGACGTGGTGTATTTAGCAGCTCATATGTAGCACATCTGGTAGCGGCAGCATTTGTTGACAACATTTCCGTGGCTTTAAAATATGCTGAAAAATAATGTTGTCTTCTTATTTAGGCTTTTAAAACCCACTGTGAATAATCAGCTATCCCCAGTGAGTGCATAAACATATGGTATTCACAAACATTTTGCTTACTAATTTAAAGACATGTCTTGGCAACAACATGGTTTCTTTCAACCAGCTTTCAACATTGAAAAGAATATACATATAACAATAAAACTGAACATGCTGTCAGCCGGTGAGTTTTTAAACTATTTAGGCTGTTTGTCCAGATTTTAAAACAGGAATGATATATCATCACACTTTCCTCAAACTCACACCCACATGGTGTGCACAGTAAATTTTGCTCGGTAATAACGGTAAATAACCCTATTTGTCAAACGAGCCCTTCAACAGCAACCTCATCTATTCATAGTTGGTAACATCAGCACCCACACTCACTAGTTTGTTCCTGAGCTGCAATCAGCCAGCTGGTTCCAGCTCTCCACCTAATTTTTGAGGTTGCCCATTGGCCATGTTGTCTCCATGACACCGCGCTGTCACTGCTAACGAGGCGTAGCGGCTCTGAGAGCGAACGACTGCTAAGCGTGCGTGTGTGTTTAATCACTTTAGCAAAACAGGGCCTCTGCGAGCCACTTATTGAACGTAAAAGACATACGCCAACATGGTTGCACTTCTCTGGTGTGGTCTGCTTGTTAAAGATAAAAGCCTCAAATTCCAGTCAAACACTCAATGTCCATTTATCCTCATTTGCTGTGTGATTTGTAAGAAACGTGTTGGTGTGTAGTTAAACTTAACGAGTGAAATGTTGCTGTTTTGGAAAGAATACTTCAGGGTAATCTGAGACTCAATGCTCCTACTGGTTACACTAAACGTTTGTGACCTCTTGACCTTTTTAACATACTCACACTCTTCCCTTGTAGGCACATCTGCCATTCGCTGTGGTTGGGAGCGTGGAAGAGGTCAAAGTGGGGAACAAAACGGTGCGGGCCAGACAGTACCCCTGGGGTGTCGTGCAAGGTAAGAACCATTTTAAGTGCGTGGGTGGATGTTTAATCTTTTTCTCTAGACTGCCACCAATTAACGTTTTAACCAATAAGACAAAGAGAATGAATGGAAGTGTATGGTTGGTATCGCAGCTCAGATTCATTTACATCAATAGGTCCACAAGGAAAAGAATGATGACTGAACCGTTTCTTCTAGTCGGCATTGACTAGAAGATCGGTGATCTGTCATGACTTCCTTTGCCTCTAATGAATCACCAGAATAGGCATGAAACAATAGTTGTAATGAATTTATTTACACATGACAGCTAGACATTATTCACAAATACAAAACCTTGAGGTGTCTGAGGATGCTGATCAGTTTCCAGTAGAAGTGTGTTTGTTGTTAATTTCCTAGGTTAGAGGGATGAAACCTGGAAAAGTCTGTATACTGCCGGTCCACCACCGGTGGTCGCTGGTTAAATGGGGGTTGTATTTAGTCAGTAAATTATTCACAGGTGTATTTGGGTGTAACAGGAATTAAACCTCATCAGGCTATCACTTCCATTCCCTTTAAAAGCAAAAATGCACTGGTTGACCATCAACGTACCGATGGACGCATGTATAGTTATTCAACGTGGGCGTGAAAATGACAACTGCAACGGCTTGAAACTAGAAATGACCCTTACACTGCACCATGCAGTCTTAATGAAGCGATTTTCTAGCACTGTCTGAAAGTGGTCATGGCTGTATGATGTTTGAGGAGGGAAATGGCCCTTCAGTTGCTTCATAGTTTAGTTTATTGAAGCAATCGACACATCTTTTTATAATTTGATTACTTATTTTTTAGGTAAAAATGCCAACATCAGATGTTTTGTCTTTGTCACGTTGGAGGATTTTCCTCTTTTTTTTATCATACATGATGATACTTAATGAGACTTGTTTTGCCAGACATCTCTAACAATTTATGTTTACTTTCATATGTATTATAGTCTATGATTAATAAAGAAATGAACTGAGATTGAAAATAATAATTAGGTAAAAAACGGGTAGATAACCAAATACTTCTTATCCCTACTAAAAGCATACATGCAGGAAAATAGAGGAAATGTATATAATTCAGTTATTTTAATCCAAGTTGTTACATCTTTTTTGTCAATTCCGCCATACATACAGAACATAAACAGGGTCGAAAATTCATTTTCTCTTAAGATTTTTTGCAATTTTCTTCCTTCAGTTGAAAAACAAGTGTACGATATATTTGAACCAGACGCCGCTTGTTTCGAGGATGCTTTGCCCTCATGGAGAAATGGTACATGATATAAGCCAGCGAGGCGTCTATCAGCATCATTGTTAAAGATGTTTCCTGCTCGTGGCGGCGTGTTGAGCACAGCCTGCAGTTTGCCTGTTTATGTGTACCCTCCCTCTTAATGCCGTGTGCCCTCCACAGCTGCGTGACTTCGTGCAGAGTGATTTTGCCATATGAAGGACGGGTTTTGGGACGTTGCCAGTGTGTGTTTTTGCATGCATGTACTATTTCTCTGCCTTGTGTTTGTGTGTATCTGTATGAAATATACATGCCTGTGTGTGTGCGTGCGTTGTTCATGGAAACATTCCCTTATTGTGGCAGCGATCCTGTGTTTTCCCCCACAGCTGTTTGCCCTATCTGTCAATTAGAATAAACATTTTAATTTAATAATGTCATACTCAATTGTGCTGTGAGAATATTGCAGTTCAGATGGGAGTCAGAAACTCTTTCCTGCTCTTGTGTCCTCACCGTCTTTTTTTTTTTCTTTCTTTCCTTTCTCCATATACACTGACTCTCATTCCCCAACCCTCAGAGGGACACGCTATGGTTATTTTTAAAGCCTGCTGTGGGTCTCCTGGGGACGGATTCCTTTTGGCTCTATCAGTAACCCATAAAGCCAACGTCCTGTCCTCAGACAGACAGAATTGTGACATCTGCAAAAACTTATCTTGACTTTACTGCGGCTGTGTTTCTTTGGGATCGTAAAATATGCATTGTGTATTTTGTTATTTTTGTTAGTTATACAACTATTTCTACAGATACAGTACATGCCTGAGCATAATGTGAAATGTTCACTAGAACATCCACAATCATGGAAGTCTTTTAGATATATTATTAACAGATATACAAAAAACAGTTTTTTTACTATATTTGTTTTTTGCTTTTATTTCCACATCTAAACATCTTATCATCCTTGTCCCCCGCTGCCTAACATTAGAAATCTTGAGTGATGGGACAAGCCAAACCACTTGGCTTTTAGTCAGGCCCGCTTGCAAATGGACGGCTCATCATTCACACAGCGTATCTGAAGAAGAGCACAGAAATCACAGTGTTCAACTACGCTCGCGTGGCTGAAAGAAAGGCCTGTGTCAGTGGAAAGAGTTTGGAGATGCCAGATGTCATATCGATTGGTTATGGTAACCTCTCGGAGGAGCCGTGGGAAATTTCCATGGACTTGAAGGAAGACAGAGTGAGAACTGTCTGCTGATAAAGAGAGTAATTGCATTTGTGTGTGTGTGTGTGTGTGCGTGTGTCTTCCCTCCGGATCTCGATTCTCTGTTACCTCTGACCGGCAGACTTTTGTGACATACAGCAGATGCCTGGTGTTTCTTCGCTCCAAGCTACAGTTTGTTCAACTGTGCACACAAAGCGTATGTGCACATAGATGTTATCAATCATTGAATTTCTCAGTTCTTTGTATTGGTTACTGGACATATTCAAATTATTTTTGAAAATCCCTCAACTTTTTACTGAGCACAAACAGAAATCTTCCATTTTGGTTCTTTGTCAATTGTCTTGACAGCCATTAGTCAGATGGATTCTTTGTGTTTAGTGCTAATTTTGTGCACAATAACATAGTAAACAGTGCAGCAGTGACTTATCAGCCAGATAAATTTGGTAATTTTGTTTTTATATTTCATATATAGTAACTTTATCTTGTACAAGTATAGTTAAAGTCCTCCCAGAAGCACTAGTTTGTCTGCAACATGACGTTTTTATGTAGATATTTCTATACACTTTTTGGTTCAGCAAATTTATTTGCAACCATTTCTTCATTCCCAACCATTTTTTTCTTCTTGTATGTTGTCAGAGGATTGGCCCTAATTCAGCCCTCAGAAGGGGGCCTGTACGGAGCAACTGGTAGATGCCAGGCAATTTCAGTAGCCCCGATGCAGCCTGAGAGAACCGCTCATTTCTGTTTTTAACTCGTATATTCCCACTAATGATGTGCGGCCAACCAACAGGCTTTAATAAAAGTAAGAGTAAGCCACTCAAACAGCTGCATCACAGGCTCTATTCTGCATGTTGCTGACCAATTTTAGTTCCATTTGGGTTGAGAACGCACTTTGTTGGGTTGTATTATTATTCCTGTTTTTTAATTTTTTTTTCATGCTGCATTGGGCAGGCTACTCTCCCGGCCTTTTCCGTAGGAGCTAAATGCCACTCTACTTGCCTTTTTCAGTTTCATTACTGCTGTCTTTACATCCTCAGAGCTCACAGCTTGTGGTGGTATTTAAACACAACGCACATCCCATTCCCCACTGTTGATATCCCAGAGTTAATGTCATGTGCTGCAGCCTCTTAAAGAACACAAGCTTTCGCTCGGCCGCCACACACACACACACAACACACCTGAATCAAGACAAGCACTTTGTAGCATCTTGCTAACAGGTTGATCACATTAACTTCATGAAAGGGGAACTTTTAATTATTTCATTTTAAAGTTACACACTAAAACACTGCTGCACTCGTTTGTGCTCCAGATTTTTTACTACTTCACATTTAAAGATTGGAAGATACAGATTGCATATTGAATAATTAGGACTTTTCTAAATTCCTACATTGGCTGCAAAAGTAACATTTCTACATTGACTCCAAAAGGAATATCGAGTGTGTAAATGGAGGCGGACAATGCCGTCAATGTGGGAAAGCCTCATGTCAACGGGAGGAGCAATGAGTAGAGGAGGACTAGTACGAAGGATTTTGGCTACAAGGTATCAGCAGTCTTTCAGAAGTGTTCAAAAGCTTTGAAGATATTTTCCTCAACCTCAAAAATGACTTCAGAAGTTTTAGATTTAATTTGCAAATGTTATCTTGCCTGCTGTGAATAGTAACTTTATTTATAAAATGTTTGTACATGACTGACATTGAAAAGACAACGCACACAGTAAAAAAAGTGGGGTTAATTTATGATATAATTTGGAGTTATTGTTATTTGAGCTGCCCCAATTAATCAGTTGCTCAGGTAGTTGATCAAATGAAATTAGTTGCAAACTATCGTGACAATTATTTAACATATATATTTTTTGTCATTTTTAAAGCAAATAAATCAAACATTTACTGGTTGGAAAGAAAACATTGATCCATTTGATTTTTGTTGTTTCTTTTTTTCTTTTTTTTGTAGTTGTTGGTCACAATTAAAAGACAAAATGATTAATTGGTTAATTTTGAAAAAAATCAGCAAAGTTAGTGACAGACCTGAATGTTCATCCAGGAACAAAAACTGTCTCGATTTACTGAAAAAATGTGATAAAACAAATAATTGTAGACTTTATTGTACCATCTGGTTTCCTGTCATACTTTCTTACATTTCTTCTTTGTGATAATAACCTGGTGAAACTGGTATCAAATGACATCCTATTGGGTATTGAAATCCTCTTTTGAAAAAGTCTTAAATGCACTTGGTAAACCCCTGCAGAAAGCCTGTGGCTTACTTTTAGCAGCTTATATATTTCCATATTATATTACTTACTTGTTAAGTCCACATCACTTTCTCAAATAGCAGATGATGGATTCGTTGAACAGATGCTTCCAGTTAACTTTCATTAAGGAGGAGTTGATCTCACTTTCCCGTATTGGCACTCACCCACCACATCGACCTTTGTCAGAGGCCGGAAAAAAACAAATCAACATTTTTAATGTCTAGAGCGTAAAAAAGGCTTCATCAGAGGGGAAATGATGCTCAGGGGCACATTGCCCCTCCCCTGCTGTCAGCCTGTCAGACTGGAAACGCTTCCTGTCATTTTCCCTCAATCATCATGAATCCATCTGAGTGTGAGAGCCACTCTTAAATGAAGCTACAGTACAAAAAAAAGAGAAAAATATCATAAAATATGCAGAAAATCTCCAATTTATCCACGCTTATCGGGTTTTGTTTATTGGATGCCAAAGGTGATTTCTCGCTGGCGTTTTTTTGCAGACAGCTTCTCATCCCTGTAGTGCTGCGTCGATTTCCTGCTTTTGAAAGAAGAACAGAGCTGAAGGGAGGATTAACAGGGTAACAGATGGGGTGTTAGAATAAAGTGAAAGTGGTGGAAAAGACAGGCTAGCTCAGAGTGACAGAGAGAGAGAGAAGCAAGACATGGCTGCACATTTGTCATGTAATGGAAACAACTGATGCGCACCCGGACTACAACGGCTGTCCTAATTCTAGTGTGTGTGGTCTTTCCCTTCAGTTGAAAACGAGAGTCACTGCGACTTTGTAAAACTGCGAGAGATGCTGATCAGGGTGAACATGGAGGATCTGAGGGAGCAGACCCACGCCCGCCACTATGAGCTGTACCGGCGCTGTAAGCTGGAGGAGATGGGCTTCAAAGATACAGATCCCGACAGCCAGCCGTTCAGGTAGAGAGCGAGAGAGCGCACGGGGAGGAAAAACACACGCCACAGACCCACTCAAGCAGCACTGACTCCTTTTCTGTTTCATGCTCTCCTTTCCAGTCTTCAAGAGACGTATGAGGCCAAGAGGAAAGAGTTCTTGGGAGACCTGCAGCGTAAAGAAGAAGAAATGCGACAGATGTTTGTTAACAAAGTGAAAGAGACGGAAGCAGAGCTGAAGGAGAAGGAGAGAGAGGTCAGTCCAAGCGTAGACACGAGGCCGCAAATTTAATTCTTAACGCCTCACTGATGCATCCACACGTCTCAAGCTGCAAACAGCAAAGCACATATTCAAAATGTGTCGCACACTGGTGCTGTCTGATGCGTACAGATCAGTATTTATTGTGGTTTACATGTGAAGCAGTACCCAAAAACATGCACAGCGCTACAATTCTCTTTCAGTTTAGTCATTCTCTTTCCCCATTCATGAAATAAGGGAGGATGGGAATGGTCTTGCATTTGGCAGACGACCATCTAAGGCACTGATTCCCAACCAGGGGTCCAAAGGTCACGGAGGGTCCACAAGGCCTGGTCCACTCTGATTTTGTCTATTTTTCACGTAAAATGTAAAATATAATGGACTTTACTGAGCACTTGATAGAAAACTCTGAGTGAATCACAGTCATTCCTTCTTTGGCTTCCGTTCTTTTGGCTTCAAGATTAAAGGTTGGGGACCACTGATCTGAGGTTCCTCATCAGGACAAATAACCAATTAACACGTACAGTCACACACCGATTGGAACAACCAAAGAGCTTTATGGGGCTCAGTATCTTACCCAAGGATAGCTCAACATGCTTACTGCACTTGTTGAGGATTGAACCACTGATTCTCTGACGATTCTCCAATCTGCAAACAAACTCTCTACCTCCTGAGCCTCAACATCCTTTGATTATTTTATTCATTTTGCTTGTGGTTAGGTCTTTTTTTATTTATCCTCGGCTTTACATCATACAGGAAGTGTCTCATCCAACCCAACTACATCCTTGATGTAAATATGGTGGTTAAACCTGCAGCCACAGGCTTGAAAACCAAAACGATAATCCAGAATGGGCTAAAAGGCTCTGCAGAGTTGGCTGATAAAGTCAGTAAAGACAGGTTGTTCGTGTTCCTTTTCTAACTTTTCCGTATGTTATCTTTCTCTGCTCTACCCTCATCCCGTCTGTCCATCGTCACCCCCGACTCCTCGTCTCCCTGCTGCTCCTCCCAGCTGCACGACAAGTTTGAGCAGCTGAAGCGAATGCACCAGGAGGAGAAGAGGAAGGTGGAGGACAAGCGGAGAGACCTGGAGGAGGAGATGAACGCCTTCAACAACAAGAAGAAGATGGCGGCCGAGACAGTCTCCTTATCTCAGCCCCTCAAGAAAGACAAGGACAAGAAAAAGTAAGGCAGTCGATCCTTCCTCCTGCTCACTCTCCTCATCCTTCTTTCCATTGCAGGCAGCTGCTCCTTTCTTTAATTAATCTCGTTAACTTTTCATTCTGTGCTTGAAATCCTGAGATATTTGCTATGTACTCAAGCTTCTCTTCCTTTTCTTCTCCGTTTGCTCTCAACCTCTGGTATAAACCTTAAAGTCGGAGGTTTCTGCATTCTGCTGTCACATCAACGAGCCCCTTAACTGAATGTGCTATGCAGTCGCATCTCCAACACACAAGAATTCAGGCCATTATAAAAGCCTGGCTTGTGTTAAGGAAACATCCTCTCCTTTTCCTGCCCACGCTCAACTTTTCTAATTGTACAGGGCGGAGCCTCTGAGCTCACTGGCCGACTCCAGACGTGGCTCCTAAGTGGCTGATGCAGAGCGTAGCTGCTATAATCACAATTCAGACTTGGCGTGTGTCATTTTGAATATTCCACTGAATGTTTTGCAGATCTTATGCAGCTCCGTCTTTGAATCTCCCAGATAGCTGTTTGGTTTGTTCATTTCACTGGTTTTTGTTTAGCAAACACATTGCACTCTGTGGCTAAAAGTATGCGGACAGACCTGTTTATTAGACCTTCATAATGTTTTTCAAGCTGATGAGAAACTTGATTGCTTTGCACTGAGCCCTGACTGAACGCCAACTGAAGGGAAGTTGGTTATCAGTTGTGTCAACACGGAGGCTGAATGGGGGCCAGGTTTATACTCGCAGCATGAGCGTGTAATGTTCAGATGTATGCGATGCAGCCAAGATATGTAGTGTTTTTCTGTAGCCACCTCCTAAATTTTGGATCTAAAGAAGTATTTTCAGGAAAGGAAATCTAAAAAAGGGGACATAACTGTAGATGTACAATATTGGTGCATCTCAAAGCAGGTTTTATGACCCTACAGGTTAATTTTAAAGCCTTTTCGAGAGTAGCCAAAGCTAACAGCTATCTGGGAGGGCGGAAGTGATTCATAGAATGTTCACAAAGTTTTTGACGAATGACTTGCTGTGACATGAAAGTGCATGATTTGTTCTTGATATAATTTGAGTCAGTTCCTGTGAGGGTCAGAAGCTGAGATTGAATGTGAGGATGCGCAGCTCCATCTTGTGGCTGCTCACGCACACTGCATCAGTGCTGCTGGAGCTGGCTGAGCTTCCATTTTGTGGTTTTGTGAAGGTGATTCCACACAACCTTAATTTTGCTTTTTGTGATTAATTCAAACTCTGAAGCCTCTTAAAATGTCATGTTGACGTCGATTTTTTTTTATCCTAGATAGAATGCAACATTTCATTCAGGCATGATGTTTGAACGGGGAAATGTAGCGCATCCACAGCTACGTCATGTATTGTGTAGTTAGTCACACTTTTGGTTTCTACTCACTAACACAAGCAGTGGCACTTAATTTAATCGCAGCACCTCTTTGCTTCAACGCTCTTTCATCTGAACACTTAAAATCTTTCCCAGTGATTTGTTTCCACAATGCAGTTGTGCGTTCATTCAATTTATTTTGTTTATTGTTTGTCATTGTTTTTCAGTTAATTTATGGGCGCTGTATACCCTCCCACACACGACCACGGATTTGTCCTCCATCACCATAACATCGACCACCACACCTGTTTTATTTACTTTGTATGTTTATTTGTTTTCGACATTCCATCTTGACATTGAGCTCATGGACCAAAGACACTGAGGATCATGATGATGATGAAGCCACAGGGGAGAAAGAAAGAGAGAAAGATGGTGAGAGATGAGATAATAAAGAGATTGTAAACGTGACTTGCCAGCGGTGGCCATCTCATTTATTCAGGATTTTATTGGGACACTTTTATATACATATATATGCAATTTTTTGTTTTTATATGTTGTGATTTGAAATGTTCTGTTTTTTTGTGTCTTGCCATCAACTATCCACACAAAAACATGAGGTTCGAGCCATCCAAACCTTTAGGGTACTACAGTTCCACACAGTGGCCGAGTAATTTCAACTCTTCAGAATTGTTTTTCACTCATGATTTTTATGTAACTAATCGAGATCCGTGAAATGAAGCCTTTCCTAAAGTTTTTAGAATTCCAGAGCTCTTTGAAATGTCCAGGTTTGTCAGTTAACCTTTTTGTTAGGAGAATTTATCTCATTTGACAGTAGAAAACTCCCTTGAGCCCTAACTAATACATTAAAATAGCATTACGTCAAGCAATAAAACTGAGTACCTGTATACTGTATATATTCATGAATAGGTACTGACAATTTATAAGTCTTAAATAAAAAAAATAAAAAAATGCAATATGCTGGTGCTGTTTCATAATAACGCAAATGTATGTGGATATTTTCTATAACTTACTCAGCTTTGCTATAGTGATATGTGCTAGTTATTTGAATATGATCTTGTTGCCAGAAGCACATTTGATGTGCACAAATGATGTTGGTGCTGTGACTCAACATGGAGTCAGTAGACACACACACACACACACACACACACACACACAGACACACACACAGGGAGAGAGAGAATTCAGGGAAACATGCAAGCCTCAGCTCCCTGTAGGAGAGAAGAGAGCAGCTGTATTTACTGTCGTTGCAAATAAACGCAAACCCCTCCCAACTTCGATGTGTCTCTCTGCCATGATTTGTTTGACTATATTCATGCGGGAGGGAGATGAAGCAGGTGACCCTTCTTTCTCACACACACACACACACACACACACAGAGGCTTTCTTCCTCAACTGTAACCCAAACAGCTGTCGGTTTCAGACACACGGTTTCCTGTTTAGCGATCCCCCAACTGAAGAGCTGAGAGATGTTTGCTCAGATCAAACATTCCTCTCGGCTTTCACCAGCGTGCTGCCCGGCCTCAGCGGGGTGTGAGTTACATGGAAGAACGCACGTTTGCTCTGCGTTTGCCAAAGGTTGAGAGGAAAAGGTGTTTTTTTGTGTAAGGGAATTATGTGACATGTTGATTTGTGTCTGAGACAGGAAGGTGTGTGTCAACAGTATGTTCTCACGTATCTGCTGTTGACCTGTTTAGCAATGCTTGCAGGTTCATCTCCTTTTTCTTTGTATGAAAATGTATAAAAAAAACGATTAAATAGATACTTGTGGTTTAGGGTGCAGTAAGTTTAGGACGATCATGATCGCCATGATCTGGCCATGAAAAGCCAGAAAAGCTGCTGGTGATTGAGTCAGGCTGGCGTATAGAAATCCGGTTCTGTCGCTCGGTCTCTAATGAGCATGTTGTTACTTCACTAGTGGAAGGAAGAGGAGAGGGGTCATCCATCTTTAGGTGAATGGAGACGACCTCTCTGCACGTCTCCTAGGCTTGGAAACACACATGAAAGCACTAGAGGTGAAAATCTAATCTTAATTTACTTTTTATTTAAAATATCTATAATTCTTATTTACCAACCACTAAATTATGTCAACATGAATTTGGGACATATTACACCTGTAACTAAGGACTATTGTCATGAATGATGAATCTGTTTATCATAGTCAACTAATTCATAAAACATTAAAACAAAAAGCAGGTTAACAACAGTTTCACATAAATGTGGGCCACTTCTGCAGCTGTGATAAGTTTGAGGAAACGCTTTCTCTCTAAATTAATGTCCTTCTGTTTACCGTGGCGGCTCTGCCAGCACTATTATTCTGTCCACCACCTGCAGGGCGCTGAATCTCATCCAGCAGTACAATCTGTTCAGAGCTCTGTGTTCCCTCTATCCCTCAGTACACCAACACACTCTGCTGACAGACTCAGCCTGTCCTGCATGTACGACATGGTGCCACACACACACACGCTTGCATGGTAGAGGCTTGATGTACGGTCAAAACAATGATTTCAGAGGTTTATCTGGGATTTGGAAAATTGTATGATAAATGACGTTAACCTCACGCACAAATACACTAAAACTTGTACCTCTCTGCTCTACCTAACCACTTCCTTTTAGATAGCTAAAGATTCATATATTCAATATTAATTACATCGAGCCTTTATTATTTGTATTCTTTGTAAAATTGCAGTGAAATATTCTAATATTTTGAGATGTTTAAATTTTTTTTTTTTTGCTCACTTTCCTAAATAGCTGATGAAAAAAATGATACTCATATTTTTTAAAATGCAATAGTGTAAGATTGTCATTTTTTACTTAATACAGAAAATTTAAAGATAATGAACAGATTTACAAGCAGAGTTATTTCTGTATTTGGAATTCAAAAGGGAAAAAGAAGTTAAAATGTTAGAAGACACACCCATCCATCCATCTTCTACCGCTTATCCTGCTGGGGGGGGTGGAGCCTATCTCAGCATCTTTGGGCGAAGGCAGGGTCACCCTGGACAAGTTGGCAGTTCATCACAGGGCTGACCTATAGAGACAAACAACCATCCACACTCACATTCAGACCTACGGGCAATTTAGAGTGACCAATTTACCTAACCCCCAGTTTGCATGTTTTTGGACTGTGGGAGGAAGCCGGAGTTCCCGGAGAGAACCCACGCAGGCACAGGGAGAACATGCAAACTCCAAACAGAAACGCCCTGAACCGGGAATCGAACCCAGGTCCTTCTTGCTGCGCTAACCACTGCGCCGCCTTAGAAGACACACGTCGTCTTATATATTTTGATGGTTGATTTGTAACAGTGGCCACTGATCACATGTGAGATTATGAATGACACAAAAAAGCCAGGTCATTAGTTATAAGAGAACTCCACCTATTTAGCATTACTCATCTTTAACACTAACAACTGTGAAAAAGTCTTAAACGATCACTACCAGCTTTGTTTTTGCCAAATTTTAATGACTGAATGCAAAATTTCTGATGAATGTTTATTTCTCAGTCTCTTAAAAACAATACAGCACGTCTGCGCGCAATCACTAAATTCTCAGTATTTAGTGTGACCTTTGTTTGCACTTAGGTACACTGTACCAGGCTTCTTTCAGCACTTCCCATCCCATCTGAATATCCAGATTTCTGTGGTGATTGAACATAGGGCTTATTCGACAGGTGTACGTAATGTTCAAGAGACACAAATCAATAAAAAGCTTGAACAAACCTTAGTACAGGAAATCTCATCTGCCCAATGGAGTTCAAGACATGCTGAGTGTAAGATTTGCTCACACTAAATACTCGCAAACTTTAACCTATAGATGCTGTTCATCTTACAGAGACGAACACGAACGGTCAATAAAACTGCTAAAACAAAGTTGGCTTAAGACTTTTGCGCAGCGCTGAATGCAGCAAAAGGCTCCTTGCTGTTAAAATTAAACCAGAAAAATGACACGTTCAGGTTTTTGATGTCATAGCTTTATTGCTGTTGTCGACCATACATGAAGATATAGCTGCCTCAGTAAATGGATCAATGTGGGAAAAATAATACCATTTCATTGGTCACTGGCGTTGCACCCAGCTTAACTGGATGAAAAAGCTCAGACAACAGACGGTAAACCAGTTCACATTAAAGGTAACATTTCAGCAGCCGGGAGTCAAAGAGCAGAAGCTCCAACTGTTCGGACACACTGCATGTTCACGTATGTGACAACATCAGGAGAGTGATCACTTCAGTACAAAACAGAACATTTCAGTGAAAACAAAAGCTGGATCACTAATCAGGTCATCTTATGATGCCAAATGATCGTTTGTCACTTTGCTCTTGTGTTGAATTATCTATCGAAGGTGCACATTAATATCTGACGACAGTTGCATAAATCAACACGGACAGAAACATTAATCCAATAATATTTACAGCATTTAGTTAAAGTCCACCTGAAACGGACATCGGAGTGTCTATAACTGCTGTATTTCCACTGAAAGAGGAAGCCGACGTAACGTTGGCATATATATTTTTCGTTAGGCGACAGTATGATCAAGGATGTGATCTAAATGTGTTAAAATTTCAGTTTTTGTTCCAGGTTGACTTTAAGAAAGTAAAGCTTTTTTTTTTTTTTTTTCGTAAAAATGCAGCTCCTGTAAATAAATGGTTAACGGTTAAAGCACAAAAAATGTTTAGTACAAGTGAGAGTTTAAAGTAATGAACGAGTGTGAAAAAATAGAACTATTTGCAATAAAAAGCTCATAATCTCAAAGTGCTATTTGGCTCTGGAGGGAACCTGAGCACCAAGACATCTCAAACTGAATCAGGAACCACTCAAATATAAAAAAAGAAGCCATTCTCGGCCTGAATCACACGTAACTGCCTAATAAAGAGTAAAAAAAAGTGACAATAATAAGTAGACAACTTAAATGGGCTGATAACTAAGGAGAAACCTTCAAATCTCAGTTCAGTCGGGTACACATTTCCTCTTCATCCGCCCAGCTGTCAACACAGAAGAGTAGGTTAAAGGAGCAGTTCACCCACAGATGAAGGCATTATCTACTCACCACCAGGCCCGTCTAAAGTTAGTCCTTTTAATGTCTCCTTCCCGGAGCGTCGGAACAGAACAGTTCTCCTAAAACAAAATCCATGAATATCCACATGGCCCAACACAAAACCTGCTCCACACACACCTCCAGTCACGTTTAGGTGCACGTGGAGGATTCTCTTGAATCTTTTCAACTGAACACGCAGATTAAGCGAGCTGCCTCGTCACCTGGTGAAACTAGTTGACAGCGGGATGCAGTGGTGGACACGGCGAGACGTTTTTCTGCGCACTCACGTCAGCGCTCCCCTCTGCACCTGGAGACGCCTCCTCGCTATACAAATGCCTAAGACCGTCGTAATACTCGTCGCAGTCCCCCTGCTCGGCGCTGCCCCGCCCCCTCCTGGCCTGCCCGAGGCGCTGCATGGGGCTCCGGGCCCGCTCCTCGTCCTGGATCTGGGCGCTGTCGAAGATGTAGACGGCGTTGGCCGGCAGGGAGAACTCCAGGCTGCGTAGGTACTCGTCCACCATCTCCTTGCAGTGGATGAACTCGCCGCTGTCGATCTGGGAGAGAAAAGACGTCATCCTGTGAGCTGGACGATGCAACCACACTTCCCTTTTCACAGGGAATAATGAACAAGTCATAGTGATTCTCAGGACTTCCTGTTTGTGACACGGGACAACGTGTACAGTAGGCATGGATTGTGCACTAGAATCTACAGTTGTACACTAATACCAAAACTCAATACAACATCTTTTCGTTCTCAGTTTCCTGGGATTATTTTGAGAGGCCTGGACCTTTAACCAAAGGTGTGTGTTGGTTTTTGTGCCTTTAATGTGGTGTCTTCATCCAGCCCCCCTCTAGTATCAACACAAAAGACAAAACTGTGCTGCAAAAGTTCAGGATTGAAAAACTAACCTTTAAAAACTAGATAAAACATGAGGAATTGTGGAATCTTTGACTGGATCTCGGGAGACTGTTAATCCTTTCTTCGAACGCCCTCGACAGGCCCTTCACTGAATATTAATTCCTTCGGAGGCCCTCTTCCTGCAATGGTCTTGAATAGCCCCTCCCTCATGCTAACACACCTTTCACACTGACCGAACATTCCAGCAGCTCGCGCTAACATTGGGCTTTTGAGTGCGTGAATTGGTGAGATACAGGAAGACACACGGTGATAATCAATAAGTATTACTGCTGTTTTGCTTGCATTTTTGTGCCATTATTCCACTTACTCATCAGTTGTGAGTGAGCGGGGAGGGAGGATAAGCTCCTCCAGCAGCTCCTATGGGCTCATGTCCCACAGACAACAGGCTGAGATGGGACAGTAAAAGTGGTCAAAAGCTAGCTAATTTTGGAGAAAAAGCAGTATTATGCTGCTTTTCCACTGCACGGTTCCTGCTCAGCTCTCCTTGACTCTAATTGCTTCTGGAATCAGGTGGTTCCAAGCAAATATTGGCTCCTCAGCACAGCAGGAAACTGCTGCAGGAAACTGCTGAGAAGTCTGACTGCCAATGGACCAGTCGCACAGCAACAGAGGATGTTGAGGAGGTTGTGTTTTTAATTCTTGGTATGTGGCTGTTTGTGAAACTTTACTTCAGCTCCAGGGTGTTGCAAAGACGGTAAGCTAACATTAGCAAGCAGTCAGTATTACGTTTTTAAAAGCTTATGGTGTGTATTTCAAATCGAGTGTGGTACTAAAAATTGTACCAGATACCAAATTTTCCTGGTGGAAAACCAAAATAGGTGAGTAGAGCTGAGTCGGTGCCATGCCTGGCTAAAGGGTCATGAGTCATTAGCGCTGCAACTTAAGACGCACACTGCCACCTACTGTATCGGAGTATGTACATGTTCAGTCGACAAAGATCGACGTTATTGGTTCTATCAAGACAAATGTAGTATTGTGTAAGTTAAACTTATTTCTGTGGTGCCACTTGTTGTTTACCAAATTATGCTGACTGTCCACAACTATCTAGAGAAGAGGCCGTCTTAGCAAAAGGCCTGTGAACTTCTCTTACCTGTGCTTTCTTCAGCAGATCCGTGAAGACGGAGAACCAGTCGGGCGTGAGCACCTCCAGCTCCAAAGTGATGATGGCCAAGGCCAACGTGGAGCCTTTGAACTGCCAAAGCTGGTGGCAGGCCATACAGTGCTGCACCTGCCTGGTCCACAGCACCGCCTGGAAGTCCGGCGGCGTCTTCTGATGCCCCGGGCCGGCGGGGAGCAAACCAGGGTCTGTTGCCAGGTCCCGGTCCACGCCGGAGCCGAGCCCGATGGACGGAACGAGGTGAGGGTGGCCGGAGACGAGCAGGGCGTGGAACTGGACCGGAGACGAGCAGAGAGGAGGAACGAGACCAAAACGTTAGCATAATGATGTCATTGTTGTCTCATTGTCCATCCATCCCTTTAACTCATCAGTCACATCAGCATTTAACGCCAGTGAATTCGACGACCGACCATATCTGACAGAGATCGGCCCACCGGACACTTCCACTCTGCAGTCTGTAACTCTGGGCTCTTCCAGTGTTTATTGTTGCGTAAAAAGCCACTCTTACTGTCCAAACCCCGCAGCATAACAGGCAGGGAATCCCAGCCTGGCTGAATCCCACAGCCAGGTTTTTAGAAATGAAGACCAGATGTTTGCCTGAGGAATCATAGTAACCGTGTTGTGTCGTACGTGCAGTGCTATTCTGTGTTCCCATTCGTAGGCACAAAGACTCACAAAGTCAGCAAATTTCTTCATACTGGTGGTTGAAATCTGGTGAGCAAGCTTTATTGAAACCAAAGGACAAGCAGACTAGTAAGACTAGCAGGTCTGCCTCTTTGATTGAAATGAAGAGAGCTAAGAAATGATTTCCTGGTCACTAAACATCACACTAGATTCTGCGTTCTAATGTTTTACCTTCCATGTTGTGTTTACCTCATTTGTCTTAATTTATTGCTTTGTAGCAAAGAAAAAAAAAGAAGCTATTATTCTGGACTGGCTTCTCTTGACTTTTTCAAACTTTCTAAAGTCCGTTTTAGTTGGTGAATTTTGCTTCTTCACTCTATTCCCGTCGTAGAACATTCAGGGTGGTGTAGCAAACAAAGAAAAATTGGAGTTTAGACAAAGTTTTGTACATCCCATAGCTGAATCTACCATTGGAGAATTTCACTTGGATGTTGATGCATCGAGAGGAAATGATAAGGCATCTCTGTAAATCCTCATATTCATTCAAATCTAAGTGTCATGGTGGAGAGTCTGGGACTGAGTGATAGATTTTATTGAATTCTATTTTATAGAAAATGGAGAGCAACGCTGTATTTGGGAAAGGGGGTTGTTCAGGACACGGAGAATGCAAGTGTGAGATATAGTTAAGAGTATTTATCTGAATAATATAAAGAGAAAATGTCCTTATTTTATTATTATTTTTATTAATACATTTTG
>KV751332.1:11979418-12011521 GCA_001698575.1 Mola mola | reverse complement strand
ATTATGTCTCTTTACTTTCAAAGTATTGGACTTTTGTAATTAAGAGTTGAGACAACTGTAGCTCGGCACAAACCTGCGACCTGTCAATATTAGTCAGATCCACGAATGGTAACAGAGCCAAAGTGCCATTTTTCTGTTTTGTAGAAGATACTGGCCCCAGTCCCGAACCAGCCCCCATCCTCTCCCAATCCCACGCCGACCACGCAGCCGTCCGCCATAACGGTCCCAAACCAAGTGGTCTGTTAAACCCTTAAACGGTCTGCGTCAGGTGCAGGCTTACGATGGTCCCGGCAGGAAGTACACATGCATCAGGAGGCCGGAGGAAACACTCCAAAGAACTCAGAGAAAAATCAGATTCGCCTGACTTGTAGCAACACAAACAAATGGGTGTATACAAAAATAAAATCAAAAAGAGGAATGCTGTAAAAGGCATGAAAGTAACCCCAAATTCATTCATTAATAAGTTCAGTCACTTATGTGACTATTTGGTTGTAAAAAAATAAAAATGCATCAATTAATTCTTATGATCACAATGTTACTCTTATGTCTTATTCCGTTCTAGCTGACTTTTATTTTTGTTATTACGATTTAGATGCCTGCTTTTTGTTAAATTGCCACGTTTTGTCTTTACATGTTGTCCTGATGCCTCCTCTGTATTTACATTAAGCACTGCGATGCAAGCAGAGCACTATGTCGACTGCTCCTCTCGCTTCCTGTAGAGTGGAAGGGACATCCTATAATTTGGACTTCCCCTTTCATGAGGAGTGCCCTCCACGGCTGCGAGTGGGACTTAATTCGGAGTGACACTCGTTTATCGAGTGTTAGTGTGTAGGGAGCGATTTGGGATTGAGCCACTGACCCAGTCCGATTGTGCCATGATGCTTCTTCTATGGTTTGTGGCCACCAATGTCTGGCTCAAACAAATCTAATGCCGTTACTTGTGGAGGTAATGTTGGTTGTCCTTTGAACTTCGATTCATTTCGGACTCACAGAATGCGCGGCAGGATCTCACAAATTATACCGCGGCCATTTCTAGAGCGAGTAAATCAATATCCTCGAAAATGATCGCTGATCGGTCAGATTCATTGAAAGAAGATGCGAGTGTGAAGAACTGTGCCGTCCTAAAAACTGAGCGACGTGTTAGTTGTGTGTATCATTACAATGTGGTTCTGCCAAATCTGTAGCCCTTGTTTGGCTTGAAGTAAACCTGAAACAGGTGGAATATCGTGAGACTTTGGCTGGGCGATAATTCAATATTCTCACTCCTGACTTTCACAATCATAATATGAGGATCATATTTGTGTTTCTTGGCTGAAGTAAGCTGTAGAGATCACATGATGGAATGGAATGAAATGGAATTGTAACTCGGCCGACATGCGACCGCAGGGTTATATCCCCGAGAATCGCTCGCGTACACTCAGAAACAGCGGCCGAGGCAGGTCAGGCCGTCACCGAGCAAGTATATGACTTCCTGACCAATTTGCGTTTCATTTGATGCAGATTGGAGATATGGCTGAAAAACAATTATATTTTTTTCATGTAATGTCACCCGGTGGCCAATCCTGATGTCAGAAAATGCTGAAAATCTAATCAAATCCAAATTTTATGGATATCTACTGGTCTGCAAAAAAAAAAAAAAAAAATTAACATTCAGCCTACAGTGACTAATAATGTCGCTGATTAATCCTGAGGGGGGAAATTCTACTCTGAACCAAATGACACAGACTTACGGTTGTTAAGATATTTTACTAAAAAAAAACAAAAAAATGTTTGTGTCGCTGCTGTAACACAAATTCATCACCAGATCATGGCACAAAAAATTAATGACAATCTACACAACAGTTGTTGAGACACTGGAGTTGGACCGCAGTGGATATTACGATTTATAAATCTGTGCTTCTAGTGTGGCCAAAATCTACTAACATGAGCATTTATCAAAGTCTCGTCGTAGGTTTGTAGTTCACGTTATAAATATTTAAATTTACAGTCACCAGAAACTGAGTTTGCGCACATTTGCTATACCGTGACGGATGCCGAGCGTCACGCAGCCCTGCGGAAAATGCAATCTTTTGCGTTGGCGGCGTTTCAAAATCATTACGTCCTTTGTGACCTCTCGTCCAAAAGCCCCGGGGCCCGACAGCATGAGGGGCTCGTTTGTGTTTGTTCGACAGTTGAACCTGGCGGTTCAGGCTTTGGGCAATTAAGTGTCAGTTTAATGATTAATCTGCTGTTTTTTAGGATCTCCAGCGAAGACGAACCACGCTTTGACATGAGCCTGAACGACGTCGATACGTGAAGGACCCCAATCACCCGTTTCTGGACTCAGAGGAGTTAGTCAGAAGTGCCTTTGCCTGTTGTTTGAAATGCTCAGAAATGCAGTCTTACGTTTGAGGAAGCTCGTAAGGCTCCATTTAAGCATCTCGCTGAATGCATCTTTGTTTCTGTCCACATAAACGGGTATCCGCTAATTGGCCTGGGTTAAACTGTACCAACATGTGGGCTGAAAATCTTCTAGCAGAATGGAAATTAATCATTACCACTACCATTGGTGTGGCACTAAAACAGTGATTTTTAAGGTTTTGTTGTCATTTAATTGCAATAAGATCTTTAAATCTACTTAATGGGCAAAAACAAGAAAATGTCTCTCAGAACGAGATGTATTAGTTGAAGAGACTGCGTTAATCTTTCACTACATTTAGTTATTTCACTCGATTTTAATCCTAATGTATTAGAAAACAAGACACATCTGATTTCATTATTTACACGTTGGACAGAGATGTGATTTATTTTCTCTTGGTGGCCGTAGCAATGATTATCAAAGGGACGAATCGAGTTTTTGGGGTTCGTAGACACCGTCTGCATGACGGTTCCATGTATGCTTTTGTACTGCTGCCTTTCAAGGCAAAAGTGGGGCCTGAACTGACAAAGCCAACTCACTTAGACGAGCTCCGACATCTCAGGTCCAGTTTAAAAAGAAAATAATAACAATAACAACCTGTTTTGTCTGCTGAATTCTGACTTACTATGTGAATGAAGTCGACTGGTGTTGCCGTGTACAAGTCCCAGTGCAGCTTGTCCAGAATGATCCTCTCCATGCGAAGAATCTCCGCTGTAGAAAAGTTGCACCCGCTCTGCATAACCAGGTCTTTCATGGAGCCTATTACCTGTTCAAACGGACGCCAACAAAAGGGAGCAAATAAATATATTGTTTTGAAATAGCTCTGACGTGGGTGTATTTTGTTACTTGACATTCCTGCCAACATCTCACCTCATCTTCCTCATTGATTTTGGCAGCGAGGACCAGTGAGGTAAAAGCAATGCATTTCAGGTATTTGGGTTGAGCCTTTAAAGAAAAAGAAACAGGAATGAGGATAGAAATGAGGTCCGCTTGTGTTCTTTCAGCTCCCATTTATCTCTTTCAACTGTAGCAGGAGACAAACAAGCAGCTCAGTTCATGCTTCAAAGGGGCATTTTTTTAAAGATAGGAAAACTTTGAAGTAGTAATATGGGTGGCAGCATGTCACCAGAGTGACTTTGGACAACTATCACGACACTTTCTGCTGTAAGTTATCTTGGGCCAACGGCACCGAAACTCACTCAGCCACTGTGAAGCAGCTGGACAAAATAAACAAACCGGGAATGGACACCAGGGTTAGAACTAATGTGATGACCTCAGTTGTGTCATTTCAATTACGTGTGTTTGAAGATGAGGAAACAAGGCAATTTAGCAAATTTGAGTTAAATGGTGAAACCTAAATTTTTTTGTTAGCTTTTCTGTTTTGTAATGTAAATAAAGTGACAATTTCAGTTCTTGGCATTTTACGAGTTTGTTCTCTTCACGTGTTCAGAGGTACAGAGGGGTATTATGGGGCAGGGCAGGCTGTGGCTGGCTAATTAGCATGCTAACTCCATCAGCTATCTCTAACACAGCCGCAGACTGTTTATAAAGACGAAGCATCTCCATCGCCCCCTTGTGGCAGGTCTAAAGCCTCTATTATTTCAGGTAGACCTGGGTCAAAGTACTTCTTCAATAAAATTTTCAAAGCTAGTGTCTATGGTGTGTGTGTGTGTGTCAAAGCGTTCATTTTTCTGAACAGCTCCGTTTTAAGTATCTATTCGATGCCGTACAAACGGAGTGAAAGGTCATGATTGACAGCTGAGTTCTCCTAATGATTGGATGAGGGCAATGGATCAACCATTTTGGTCATAATTCACTGTGATGAAAACAATCTGATGTCAAATACAGAAATGTACAGCTTTCACTAACAGTAGACGTGGACCATGACCTTAAGGGGTTGTAAGTGTTAGACACTGTTCAGTGGTTGGAAAGCATCATTGTGTGCTGCAGCCGTGTACCTTGACAGTGGACAGCAGTCGGTTGAGGATACAGACTCCCAGTGCAAATGTCTCTGGACAGAAGTGGAACATCCTGCTCATGTCGCCGAGCCAAAGGATCATGTCTTGGTGCTGGGACGAAGAGATGTCTGCACCCTGAAAGATCACAGAGGACGACCATCCCTTAATAACTCCAAGATTAGACACCGGAGGGTCTTTTTGTTTTGCACGCGTCTCACCTGGATGCATCCGTTCCTGAAGACGGGCACCTTCCAGAGGCGAGCCTCCCTCAGCAGGGCGGCCTCCAGTAGGACGACCAGCCGGCGGCTCTCCGCAGCTCCTGGGTTCTTCATCCTCACCACAGCACAGGCCAGGCTGCACCCAGGGCACGCACACCTGACGGGGGGGGGGTACGAGACCAGCGAGCTTACAATGGCGACAGACTGGAGTTCCCCGCACAAAACTTCCTTTAAAAATCACCACATTTATTGCATGCTGTCCCTTATAGTCATTTGGAGGCATCAGCCCCAGTGATATTACATGATCAACTCCACCAAAAATAGCCATATTTTGGTTTTCCTCCATTTATTTGAGATTACATTGAAGATTCTTTACATGTGAACTAAAATGTTTCATTCAGTCTACTATTTTACTGTGATAATTATGGCATACAGCTCCAAAAAGCACATCTCAAAATGAGAAAACTCCACATGAACTCAATAAGCCATAATCACAGCAATTAAAACAAGACAAAAAAGTTTGTTTTTGATTAAGTTGTCAAATAAAGTTAATAAACTTTTCCATGATATTTGACTTTAGTGCTTTACTGTCATTAAGTTCTTTACCTGACCAAGTTCATTTTCTGCTCATTTATTCTTCCATATTTTACAGATTCAGTGTCGATGTCGGCTGGTGCCAATCAGTGTTGCAGACGGACGATGCTGTGCAAAGTTGGTATATTTCTAAAACGGTGAATTTATCAGCAATCAGACAAAAGAAAACTGCCGTTTAACGCAATTTCCTCTGATTTGATGGTCGCGATGCGGGCATACTTTTAGAATAAAACATTAAAAGTTTTCCTGAACAGAAACGTCGGGTTTGGCATGTAAGAAAAGCGCGCCTGGTCGTCTGTGTTTGGTCAGTTTGGGCAGAGAGATGATCATCTGAGAGAGCAGAAAGTCAGTAAGCGGAAACAACGATAAACACCATCGCCATTTTCCCCGCTGTCCAGTCAGACAGAGCGGGGCTGCAAACACAACACCCCAATAACAAAAAATGTTTTAATCATTTGCCCGCCTGTGTGAGAGTGTGTTCTTTGTGTGCAGAAGGTGAAATCCCGCACGCACACGCAGGGCTGCAGGCGGGATAATAGGCTGCAGCTGCAGCTGCCACAAACATTTCACCGTCTTACCTCTTCACTTCCAAACGCGGGGTGTCCCTTCGACGGCAGGTGCATTTATACGACTTGTTATCACAATTATTCCATATTCACCGCGAGGGACGGACAAACAAACAAACAAACGACAGTCCGGTGCTGGTAAAGAAGGCCGCGTCGCAGACAGGGGTTTTTGGGGTTGGATGCGCGGAGAGCGGCCGCATTCTCCAGGCGGGGCAGAGGCATAGACGGGGGAGACGCGGTTCGGATGGGTCCAAACAAGCGGAGTAGCGCGGCAAAGTAGCGCTAAAAGCAGGCAGGAAGCAGACGAGCGCACGACTCCGGCTCCGCTCCGCCCCGCCGTGACGTCAGCGGGCCCGCCGCGGAACTGTGTTAGTGGGTCACACATACGGGACCTGCGGCACAAAATGGCCGCGCTCTCGCAGCAAATGGAAGATTATTTCCGCGGCCCGAGCCAACGGTGCTCGGGTCGCGGCCGGTTCGGTTCGGGTGCTAAATGGACCCGAGTCGGTTTTCGTGAGACTGTACAGTCACGTTTGTTCGCAGTAACTCTTGGGAAGAGTTTAAGTCTGTGTGTTGTCACTCACCAGTGAAAAGAGGCAATTTCTGGTCTTTTTACGACCTGTTTTCGGCTGATTTCCCGGTGACGCAGCGGCCTGGTGAGTCACCACAGCTTAAACCCGTTCGGCAACTAAGGTTTGGACCAAAAACTGGAACGGGGACAACCCAAAGCATCGGAATGAGACTCGGAAGTCTATTTCTCGAGAACTGTCCACTTCACCTCACTGTTGTTTTTAAATGAGAACTGTTTTTCAGCCTAAGACCTATTTTCCTCTGAGTTTTAGGCTCTGAAATTCCACATAATTCATCTTTTTCCGTGTTTAGCAGCTATGATCCAAATGTTTTGCGTCTGGTAACATACCTGCAGTGAAACGCCTGTGTGTTTCAATACAGTCAGGAAAAAAACCCAACATAATAACAATAGTTTTAATGCTGACTCAGCATCCATTTCAGTGAATGTTTACACAGACTGTTTTCTAATGTTTATGAAAAACAAACACATTTGTATTCCAAAGTACTGTCAGATGATTTAGCAGATAAATACTGTAGCTTGGACTAAATCTACACAAATCTATTGGTCTTTCATATACTCATATTTCAAAATGTGGGAAAACCTGATAAAACATTTGCCATTGGACTGCTTGGGTCTGGGGTCAGATCCTTGGTGATGAGTGGAATGCTTTTCAATGATTTTACCACATCAAACATCTAAAAAAAACAATAACTAAATTAATGACAAGTAATGAAAATCAATATTTGAATGATTTGGTAGCCACATACAGTAAATGTTACTCAGAAAGCAATGTAGGCCGACTGTTACCTAAAAGGTAATGGCTGATCGTGTGACGAAATATGATCCCTGGAGTAAAATCAACAGTTTGCCAAGCTAACATGAACCTTCCTCATTAGCCTTCAGCTTTGAGCTAACCTTAAATTTTAATTTAAGGGTAATGTTGGGCCTTGGCAGACGTATTTGCTCTACCGTCTGCAATTCCGTTTGTTCGTTAGCATATGAGCATCTAAAATCCATCAATTAAAGACCTTAAAACCTGTTTTGACAATCGGCTTTTTTTTTCTTTCTTTTTTTTACTGGCAAGTGTTCGAACCGTACGTGAGCACAAAGTTTGAAGAGTTTTGATTATTTCCCAACTGCTCCCACTGCCACTGATGCGCTGCTTTATGTGACTTGATCCTGGGAAAGAAAGTGGAACAAATGTGTGCAGCGACACCGTGCAACTTCGCGTTGTTGCTTCATGTCACACAGTGACTGGAGGAGGAAAAGGCACGTTTGTGCCTGAGTTACCTGGCTGCTCGATTCTGTCAAAAATGAACCCTCACGGTCAACATAGTCTATCGAGCAGCAGCCCACAGACGTCATCTGTGGCCCCAAAGTGTTTGCTGTTTGCTCTCCGTCACCTCAGCCGGCTGACTGACTCCAAACAAAAGCGACCAGTGTTTCTGAGCCGAGGTCACGGCTGAAGTGAAGTTAAGGAAAGACGGCCAGCTGCATGTTTACCGAGTATTTACAGACATCATGTTTACTATGTGAGCTTGGAGCGGTTGAGATGAAAATGGTGATGTGATACCAAAAAGTTGTTATATATTCTGCACACACTCTCCTCTGAACTGAACCGTAGCGCCACAGTGAGTTCTTCTGCTGAAAGGACGCCTGGTGTGTTTGTACAGTGAGTGTGTGTGTGTTTACATAGCACCACTTTCCCCTCACCAGCGGGGATATGACTTGGCAGGAAACAGTATGTTCATGGTTTCGAGAGTTTAGCAACTCGCCGTTGGTGCGCCGCGGCAACACAAGCGCCTCTGTTGCTCAAGTCAGGTTGTTCTTAGGGTGGTTTTATGTCGTTTGAGAGTGAGCGTAACACTGACGCAGCTAATTTCCATGGAAGACGCTGAAAGCAAGTCCACTCATGCCTCTAAACAGGAAAAAACAAAATGTTGTGCCCTGGATGACTATTTTTACCCCAAGCAAACAGATTATGCGTCAATTTAAGGATCAAAATAGTAACATCCTATTTTATTTCCTATTTTCAGCACATCTAATAAAAAGACCTTATTGGCATTAGTGGCCACAAAACGACCGGGAGACCAAGTAAACTTTAACATTAACACACTATGATTGAATATTTCAAATGTTTTACAATTAAAACTCATGTTTCTGAGGAAGGTGTAGACCTATTTCTTTTACTTTTTTTTTTTTTATCAGGAAAGAAGTGTTAAATAGCTGTCGGATGCAGCGTTATATTGCTTTCATTTCTTTCTTCTCATTCTAAAATCAATATATTTCAATGTTGGCCTTAATCTCCGATCAAACAATAAGGGGCCTTGAATGCCATATTTTTATAATGTAACAACGTCTTTTTACAGTACATAGTCATGTCAAATGTATTGTGAATGGAGCTGCTATGATGCAAGACAAATTGAACACTTGACAACAAAAAGTATCACATCAGATATTTTCTCATCTCTAGGAAGATGTTCTCAAACTTATTTTTAGCTTCAGATGACATGTTTTTTCTTATATTCGACATTAACAGACTAAAGTAAAGATTTAATATCAGTATCAGTTCAAAAGTGATCGGTTAAAGCTTCCTTTCAGTGGTGGTCCTACATGTAAAACTGCACCCGTTCACCAAAGGGAAACATGCTGCATGAACATTTCCTCCAGAACCGAGTCTGATCCTATGAAACGGTCATGAAAAATGTACGCGCGCAAAGTTTGAAAAGACGAAACGTTAAGCACGAGTCACCCAAGTTATGCGCATGTGTGATCACATACAGTCCTCCAGTAAATCCACAAGGGAGCAGCGCAGGAGCGCACGTACAAGAGACGAAAACACTCACACTCACAACCCTGGCTTCAGCGTGTCAAATCCCGAGTGTGGAGCAGACGAGGAGACCTCATGTTTAACTTGATGTCTCAGTGATGTTCTGAGCGCAGAACAGCTCTGATCAGTTCAACAAGAATTTACAGTGTGTGTGTGTGTGTGTGTGTGTGTGTGTGTGGGTGTGTGTGTGTGAAGACCCCCCCCCCCCATGTCTCTCCTTTAGCCACTGAATGAATGCTCAGCATTGCGCCGTAAATCAATGTCAAGCCTGAACCAACTCTGTCCTGTCAGGAAAGCTTTGCTCACTCGGCTGAGCACATTATGTTCCTCGATTCACGTCTGATCTCCCACTTTGATCACTCCCCGCCGGGCCAAGCTGAAGTGGTTTTCCTTCTCTTTTTATGTTTGGAGGCCCGTCTCAGCGTTGTCGCCTCACTATTGGCTTAGCTGGACTTACATGTGTGTTCTGTGCATTTTTTCAGGAATTAGCTTTTTCAAACATCATGTTCTGACCACAGTTGCCGACAGATGACTGAGAGGAAAGTGTTGACCCCGTGTTCACCGATCCAAGATGTGCAATCACGTTGCCAAATGATTAAAGATTCGTTGGTTTTTTTTTAATGCTGACTTTCTAGACATGTTGGCAGTGTGGCTGAAGGTTTGTACTGGGGGACATTAGATGCATCCAAGACTGTGTTGTTTGCAGAGACATTTTTCCTTTTGGTTTCCATGACATTTGGTCCTCTATTTCATGTCCCTCTGGATAAATTGGTGATCCTTGACATCCATCTAGCGCCATCATCAGGTCAGAATTTTGACTTGCCCATTGGATGACCAAAGGCTTGCATGATGTTCCCATCAGGCTCAGCTGTAGTGTGTCATTAGCATTAATCAGCAAGTGTGGCAGCACGTTAAACTGAATGTTAGCATTGTATATGTAGCATGTTACCCTAATTAGTTTAACGTTCACTCAAAGCAACACTGTGTCTACTTGTACAGCCAGAGGGCACGTTAGCTGCGTTTTTTCATCTGGGCACTCCTCCCCTATTCATGATTTCCATTTGCCTGCGGGATCCCAAGGTATTCATAGCTGTTCTGAACATTGGCTATGTTGCCTTCTGGTAGTTCAACCCCTTCAATTGTGATCATCTTGCCTCTCTATGATATCATTCGGCTATACTTGTCCAGCTGCGTCAGTGCTATAGATCCTGGTGATGTGGATCAGTGCATACAGCTTGATGGCATCCATGTAGACGAGGTGGCTGATGGTTGTTCCATTTCTGAACCGGTATCCGAGGCCACTCTTTGTGATGATCTGGCTGAGGGGTTCAGGCCAATGCAGAACAGCAGGAGGGGTAGGGCATCTCCTTGGCATATGCTGCACTTGATATTAACCTGGGCAATTGGCTTTGACTTGGCTTCCAGAGTTGTTTTCCACAGCACCATCAAGTTCTTGATGAAGACTCTTAGTGTCCTGTTGATCTTATATAGCTCCAAGCACTCCAGTATCCATGTATGTGGCATTGAGTCGTAGGCTTTCTTGTAGTCAATCCAGGCAGTGCACAGGTTGGTCTTCCTGGTCTTACAGTCTCTAGAGACTGCCCCATCCACCAGTAGCTGGTGTTTGGCTCTTCTGGTGTCACCACCAACCCCTTTCTGGGCCCTGCTCATGTGTTGAGCCACTTGCTTACTCATCTTGGCTGCGATGATGCCTGACAGGAAGTTCCATGTTGTGCCGAGGCAAGTTATTGGCCGGTAGTTGGATGGAATCGTCTGATCTTGGGTTAACCACTCTGGATGGTTGTTTCAAGGTCATCCCAGAGTTAATTTCATTTGACGAAAATTTAAAATATTCGTCAACAACTCTTTTTTCCATGACGAAGGCGGCACGTCAATGTTATTGATAATAAAAACTGATGAAATGTATTTTGTGTCTTCGTTGAAGAGACGAGAATGTTAAATGTGGGCTGTCAGACATTAAAATAAGGCCCATTTACACCTGTTGGCTTCTCTCTGTCAGAACATATGTATGCGTGTGTGTAGTTTACATTCCTGTCATTTGTCGAGATTCAGTGTGCATGCCTGTCTTTGGTTGATCCCGTCATGTTTACCGCCATGACACAAAGAATATTGCTGCATCAGCAAGAGATCAGGGGCTCGGTGGGGAGAAAAAAGTATATATGGACACAATTTACTTTCAGTCCAAGTTACGCAGGAAAAAAAAATAGCAACCTGAAAAGACACCTGAAGGCTATGTAGACATCATCGACTAAAACTTAACTAAAACTAGCACGCATTTTAGTCAAAACAATAACAATAAGAGTTAAACAAAACCAGTTGTCAAAATTAACACTGGTTCAACCACCTTGTATATCATATAATTATGTATACTTTAATTATTAAAATTTCCGTAGCATGAAGACAGAGTTTATACAACAAAAGGCAGATAAAGGAGGCTGGCAGGCAGGTGGAAAGTTCCAACATCCATTACAGGGGCAGGAGGTCATTTTCACCAAATGAATGAATAAATTATACCAATATCAGCTTTATTTATATAACACATTTACTGTAAAACAACCTCAGTTGACCAAAATGCTGTACAAGCTCAACATAAATGTGGCAAAAAAAAAAAAAAAAATAACAAAAACAAAATGCAAACTATGGAAAAATATAGAAATGCAACTAAATAAATAGATTAGAAAAAGAATGTGAGTTGTCAACTTGACCTGAATCAAAGGCCACAGAGAACAGGGGGCCTTTTAGTCTTGATTTAGAGTAACGCGAAGACTAAGGTTACACCTTTAATTTGACCACCGTATATAAACCTTAAAAGTTTTTGGATAATTTGCTGTAATAACACTAGTAAACCTTCACCAGCACTGCAGACCTACAGTTTTCTTGGTATTTTGATAACTACAATATGTAGGACCTGCTTAACACTGAAATACTTAACTATGCTACAAGTTTAGTCACGTTTGAACTTTGAAACCAGGTCTTTAACTAAATAAATCACAAAAATTAACTAGCTGGATTAAAGACGTTTCAAAAAATGACAGAATGAAAGACACACTTCAAACAAACCTTTAAATGGGAAAGTGTGTCATAATGTGACTTTGTAAAAGTCTTTAATTTGGATCTACATAATATCTAAAGCGTTTAGTCCTCCGGTTCAGCTGGGAGCGTCATTGGTACAAATGCTGTAAAAGCATTTAAGCAGTTTAGCAGCCGCGGACCAACTCTGTGTGATTCTGCAGCACCTTTTCAACCTCAGCCTGAGGCTGGAGAGGATCCCATTGCTGTGGAAGACATCCTGCCTTGTTCCGGTACCCGAAAAGTCAACTACGACTGTACTTAACGACTACAGACCTGTAGCCTTGATGTCACACCGCATGAAGGTGCTGGAAAGACTGGTTCTGGCCCACCTCAGACCCCAGGTGCCCACATTACTTGACCCACTGCAGTTTGCCTACTGCAGGGAGGTTGGTGTCGAGGATGCCATCATCTACCTGCTGCAGCGAGCCCATTCTCACCTGGATAAGGCTGGCAGCACTGTGAGAATCATGTTCTTTGATTTTTCCAGTGCATTCAACACCATCCAGCCCACACTGCTGAGAGGAAAGCTTAAAGCAATGCAGGTGGACCCCTCCACTACCTCCTGGATAACAACTACTTGATAGACAGACCTCAGTTTGTGCGGCTGAGGGGTTGTGTGTCTGAGGAGTTGGTTAGCAGCACGGGTGCACCGCAGGGGACTGTACTCTCACCTTTCCTCTTTACACTGTACACCTCTGACTTTCAGTAGAACTCTGAGACCTGCCACCTGCAGAAATTCTCAGATGACACTGCTGTTGTGAGGCGTTTCAGAGGTGGATAGGAGACTGAGTACAGAGGACTTGTGGATCACTTTGTGGTGGTCAGTGTCAACGCTGAAAAGAAGGGCATCGTCAGAGATTATGAGAAGAAATAACTAGCAAGTCTGGCAAAGCAAAAAAGAAACTTTCAACCAAAATTCCTGCTATGGTTTTTCACAGGGATGTCAGGCACCTACTTGTCTTGCTTCCTGTAGAAGAACAAAATAACAGTGGAGCTACACATGATGAAGAGAGTGGAGGAGCAGGAAGACAGACTGCAATTTTGCATCCACCACAAGAGTTTTCAGCTCCACCTTTCTAGCACCAGAACATGGTTTGAAATGGTGTGACCTCAAATGGTGTGAACCCAACGAGTATGCAGTTCATGGTTGAGGTTCTTGCCTCAGATTTGGGCGCTCCATCTGTGTGCCCTTTGTCCCACAGGTTCTCTCCTGCAGAGAGGAACAATGACATGGGTGACCGTGAGCTGCTGGCAGTAAAGCTGGCCCTGGAGGAGCGGAGGCACTGGCTGGAAGTATCGGAACAACCTTTCCTGGCATGGACAGATTATAATAACAATGAAAACATCAAGTCTGCTAAAATTTTAAAGGGTCGCTGAATCGCCATTTCCTTTCCAGGCCATGGGTTGTTTGCTTCATGGAGCTGACTTCCTATGTTTTATACTCTTCCTTTATAGATAGATAATCTTAAAATGTTTGCAGTGAGCCTGCAGCACTGTCAACAAGATGATCAATTTGAGAAGGAATAAGATTAGCTAAAGAGTCCAGTGATCTATAGAGGCATGGTATTGAATCTAAAGCTGATTATATTTAGTCACCACATCATCTGTTAAATATCTACTGTAGAAATGTTTGCCTACTGGTGAGTGCTCATGTATTAGAAATTCAAAGGTTATCATATAAGTATTAGTCTCGAAAAAAATAAAGATTATGGGAGAAGACCATTATCAATTTCAATACCATAGTGAAAAACAAGGTTGAAAGTAAGATTGATGCAGTGAGTAGATTTATGTGAACACTAAAAAAATCCGATTGAGTCTAGCTGTTACGTTCAGTTAACGTGGACCAATAGTAGTGGAGCCAGACCCAGGCAAACAGTTTAGAAGGTTTAATGAACCCTGGAAGTTCAGCGGGATAAGAGCTATACAAAAGATCCAGACAAAGGATCCAGCTCTCCAAACACTTGGCGGAGGAGACGGGAGTTGGCTGACCACGGGGAGGCTGGCGAAGAGCGAAGGGGTGGCAGCTTACACACTGGCGACAGAAACAAAGAAACACAGCGAGGCACATACGAGCAGAACCGGAATTATCTGGCGAAGTGGAGGCGTGATGACCAGGGTTTTATGGAGTGGTTGATTATGGGCAAATGAGAGCCAGGTGTGCCTCCACTGTCGACCAGGGAAGGTGGAAAATTGTTCCAGCCACGCCTCCTGCCACATGTGCTGAAAAACACCACAAGAGGGAGGGGGGAAGTGGAAGGAGGACACCACAAGAAAAAACAAAATCTACAACAACCCCAGACCCTGACACTAGCAGTGAAATAAATGCAGAAATATGGCCATGATTATCAATAGCTAGGTGAATATTAAAATCACAATGACTACAATCATTTTTTGCCCATCTTAAGAACCAAATGTGACAGACAAAAATTGTATGGACCAGGAGGGCGGTACACTATAACAAACAATATTGGCTGTACTGTTTTCCAAACTGGGTGAGAAAGACTAAGATTATGGCTTTCAAATGAGTTATAGTTAATTTTAAGTTTTGGACTAATTTATAGACCTGAATTATGAAAAACTGAGACTCCACCTCCTTGGCCAGTGTTTCGAGTAATATAACAATTGGTATGACTTGGAGGAGTTGGCTCATTTAGACTTATGTAATCATTTTTACACAACCAGGTTTCAGTAAGACTTAAAAAATCAATAAAATATCCTGATATTTGCTCATTTACTAATCAGCTTTGCATGAGAGAGATAAGATGTTCAGGAGTCCACATTTAATTTTCCTATTATAAACATTGGTCCTAGGTGAGGGGCAAACAGCGGAGGAGCCAGTTGAGGTGGTTCGGGTATCTGGTCAGGATGCCTCCTGGACGTCTCCCTGGGGAGGTGTTTTGGGCATGCCCATCCGGGAGGAGACCCCGGGCCAGACCAAGGACAAGCTGGAGAGATTATATCTCTCAGCTGGCTTGGGAACGTCTTGGTGTCCCCCCCGGAGGAGTTGGTGGAAGTGGCGGGGGAGAGGAGCGTCTGGATCTCCCTGCTCAGGCTGTTCCCCCCACGACCCGGACCCGGATAAGCGTCAGAAAAAGAAACGAAACGAATCGAAACTTCACAATTGTGTGCCACTTTGTGTTGGTCTTTCACATAAAATTCCAATAAAATATATTTATGTTTGTGGTCGTAACGTGACAAAATGTGGAAAAGTTCAAGGGGTATGAATACTTTTGCAAGCTACTGTATTGTGCAAGTGTGCGTGACTAAATGCTTTTATTAGCAGAAGGGGAACATGCACAAAGGAAATAGTCCGTTATCGATCAAAACAGAAGACACCTAGCCCTAAGTCTGTTCCTGTGTAGAATAGGCAAGTAGGAGGCAGGGAATAAGTGTGTTCTCTTTTAGGGTGCTGTCCTCCAGGATTGGATTCTAGAAGACGAAGAGGCCGAGCCAAGATACGTGGACTTGCCTGTGCTCCAACAAAGGAGAACCAAGTGTAAACCATGGTTCCTCCCCAGCTTTTACTAACCAATTGCAGCAAGATTATGTTACTGAACAAGAAACTATAATACTAGGTGTAATCCTTTGTTCGGGGTCCATTCCTGGATGAACTGAGACCAGATAACTACGTGCAGACTGGTGGGAGCTTACTGGGACTTTGGATCCTCATATATGAGCTTGTGTTTGAATCTTTAATAAATTAGAAGTGAGAACTATTACTTGCATCCTCTAGTTTTTGCAGCACAAGAATCATCCCTCACACAACATTCAAGTCTGTAAGTATTTATCAGATTTCTACTGATGGAAGTTTCCATATGCACAAATGCACCATTGCAATTTTTTCTTTTTGCTGCAGAATCATGAGCAAGAACTTCTTGTCCAAAAACGATGAGCTCCACAGGGGAGATTACCTGCTGTCCAACAATGGGGAGTGGAAGGCTGTTTTCCAGGTGAGTCTGAATGTTTTTACATTATCAGGATGCACAGTGATTGTGTACTGGTCAATGTAAATGCATGACAACAAGTCTCATGAAATGCATGCAAGCAAACGGTCAATTGTCTTCCTTCTATCTGCAGAATGATAGCAACTTTGTCATCTATGGCTGGAAACCTGTGTGGGCTTCAGACACTTATGGAACAGATGCCTACCGTCTGTGCATGCAGGGCGATTGTAACTTGGTCATGTACAATAAAAATAATGAACCCAAATGGAATACAAACACTTGCAAACGCGGCAGCAACACGTATCTTCTTACCCTGACCGACGATGGTAAACTGGTGCTGGATATGGAAGGTGAAGAGATTTGGAACTCTAGCAACTCCAAAGGCACGGAATAATGTTTTTGAAATTGTATCTGAGTCAATTTTGGATGTCAACTTCAGTTTCCAGTAAACCTGCTTGCAATGGAAATCAATAAAAACTGGAAATCCATGAAATAAAATTGTAACAATGCATAAATGTGTTTTTTCTGCTCTTCATAATGAAAAAGATTCACAAATGCATTTGGGGATTTATATGTAAATGACTCCACCAAAATATTTTTTGATGCACACAAAAATAATTCTAGTTCTATATAAATGTAAAAAGAATAGCAGTTTTGAGCGTAGTTAATCTCGATAAAAAAGTCATTTATTTTCAGTTTTGACTTGCCCTGTGCCCTCGCTTTGTTGTTGAGCTAAACTATCAAAGTGACTGGATTCCGTACTGGAGTAATGAAAAAATAACAAATAGACGATGTTTGTTGTGAATATTTAGAGCCTAAAACTTTGTGAATTTTTTAAAAAACCAATAGTTCTTGTGAATTAGTTCATAGTTCTCCTTTAAATTCCAACTAGTGGGAGAGTTGCTGCATCTTTGTCTTATTGTAGGATGTTTAAGTGTTGTTTAACTAAATGTAGTGTGGACCAGTGTAGGAATGAACACTGTTCATTTTGCTGTATCCTTGGGCTGGGTGGTCCCCGTCCAACTCAACTGTGCAGTCGGCACTTATCTGTCAACCATGCACAGTGCAGATGTAGAAAGAGTGACGGAAAGTTGGCTGAAAGAAATGCTGCTTAAGTCATTAGGAGCAGATAGTCTTACTTCCTGCAAGCTGACATGGTCACTGGCCCAAACCCAATGTCCACCCTCCCAGACTCACTGACAGTGCGGCTTCAGCGCTGTCCCACTGTCACATCATCAGGTGACTGAGGGCCCAACTAGATCTTGATGTATGGCCACTTTTTCACTGTCACTTATCTCTTGCGCACTTTGAAAGGCAAGCGTCTGCAGAATGTTCTAATCAATGGGTTTCCAAGCTTCCTTTATCGTGAAGACTTGGAATATCACCATCCCATTCCTGCCTGGGCTGGTGTGAGCCCTAGCTGGTCTCTTATGGCTCTGAGGGTTCAGGGCTTAAGGCCTGAGGGGGGGGTCACTGGGACTTGGCCGTGTACGGAGAGTTTGAGCTTTCACCACTGGGGGGAGACAGAGGCCAGATGATGGCTGGCTACCCGACAGCTTCCCTTAACCCCAGCCATATCTTGCTCTGCATCTTCCTCATCTTCCCTGTGATGCAAAGATGAAATGGTGAACTTTGCATCATTTTCTTTTATTTCAATTTTTTTTTTAAAGATACACCCCGAACTGTGGCTGGCCTTCAGATGTCATTTTTTCACCCAGCAGCCCATAGCTTGACCATCACCATCAAAGTGGGTCTGAATAATACAAACCGTGTTCCTCTCTGCCTTTATGTCATTACTAACATTTCAGACTGAAGGTGGGAAAAACAGAGATAGTAACATTGAGACTGGCACAATAAATTTCATGGTCTGTTAAATGGGAAAATAGCAGGCTGTCTGATTACTTTGTACAGTCACTGTGCCTGATATGGCATAACGGAAATAAACAGTGGAGGGTTACATCACAAATCCACGTGCTTCATCAAATCCTGAGCAACAGGAAGCACAATTAAAAACCATGGATGTCATCAGTGGAGCTTTCTGTTCTCTATTTATTTGGTGCTTGCTAAATTGACTGGTGCTGAAAATGTTAACTTTACAGTTAAATAAAATCAGAGTCAAAGTTGCTTTGGGAGGATTGGTCTTCTTATCAAGTTTCTGCAAATATTCTAACTGTCATACAAGTATCAAGAGAAATGGTCTTATAAGGTGGCTACAAGCCATTTGAGATCCCTGCTAACACTTCATTACATAAAACTGAAAGTAGTGAGTTGCACTTTCATTGAATCTCACTAATACGTTAAAATCACGTATAGTGTTGGTTCTGCGCATGATTTTCTGTATAATTTCCCATCTTCTAGCCTCTTATTCCCCCTTTGAGAAAGTAATATTTTCCTATCTAGGGTGACATCGATCAATAGGGGATAAGTTATTGAACGTACTGTGATGGTGCACAGCTGTTACCATGGTCAGATCAAGCGTGGCGCTGTGGTCGTCTGTTATGTGATCAAAAGGTGGCAGTGTGGTTGCACCGGAGCTGCACTGCTGTCTGTACCGTCTGCACAAAACCTCTCTTGAGTACAAAGGGAGGAAAATATTATATAATTAAATCAGCGGCAGTCGCCTAGGAATTTATGGAACTCAATATCTTTCTGCGGCTGAGCCGGAGTTTCTTTTTCTGATTCTTCTGTTGCTTTTTTTTTTTTTTTTCTCTCTCTCTCTCAGCCCTTCAATCTCATATTAAAACTATCTGGATACAAAACTCTTTTTGCTTCGGTGTGGATATTGAGTTTAGTTTGCTGGCTGTCTCTCTCTTGCTATTTGATTCTCTAATTGGAATCTTGGCTTTGGATGCTCACCTTTTTGCCTGTAACTTTCTCAAAGTGCAGCCTAAGTGCAGCATTCTTCCTCCTAGGTGCTTGATTTAAGAGCAAAGGGCCCATAATTTATTCAGTGATAGCTTTTAATTTGGGTTCTGTTTACTGTCCAATCCCTTACAGACTGTTGCATCTTCAGGATTCCAGTGTAAAATCCGTTTCCAGTCCCTTTTCTGATTGGCTGAGCCCCACTTGGAGCCTTCTGTTAGGCTTACCTTTGAAATTAAATCGGCACTCTCATGCAAGTGCTTAAAATAGAATAAGCAAATTTCCGTCTAAATCAGTTCTCTGTCGTATAGCACCTTGGGTTAAGAATTCAATTTAGGCCTAATCAGTAATGAGTGCGGGTTCACACTGCGCATTAAACAAATTAAGATTTATGGCATCAGATTGCTTGGCTGAAACCACCCACTGTATAAAAATCATTACTACAAAGCTAGTTGTTCACCATTGTACATATCACTATTTAGTCATACCTGCGAGGGCATTTTTGACTGTTATCCTGAGTTCACTGAGGATTAGGGAAGGAATTATGCACAGTATTGGTATTATTTGCGACTTTGTCATCCACAATGAACAATGAAATAATATTATAATCACCCATTAATGCACAGATTCTGCATTGTTGAGCCCCAGAACGACTTAGAGTATGATGCTGTTTTTTCCCTTGATGAGAACGTCCATGTTGAAATATCAAAGTACCCTCTGATCTAATTCCACCAAGGTGAAGGAGGAGCTGCAGCTGTCGAGTTTACGTGCCACAGCCCTCTTCGACTCTTTCTCATCTGCCGGCTTTCCCTGGCTGGAAATTAAGGGGTTGACTGATTCAGTAACAGCCATTAAAACCTGAGGTGATGTTTCTCGATTAGGCTTCAGTTTTCCAGCGCTGGTTCAACATTTCTTGACATTTTAATGATTCTTGCAGAGCCCTGGTTGGTTGGTCCACCACTTTGGTCTTGACTGAAAAAACTGGATGGATTACCAATGTATTTTGTAACTTAAATTAGATAAAGATTAAATGTTAAAGGACCAGCGTGTGAGCATTAGCAGCATCTAGTGGTGATATAGTAGAATGCATGCCTCGCTGCACCCTCCCTCTCTTAACAAACTTGGGACAAACTCCCAGCACACTGCTGACAAAACAGTCCTCTTCTTCGATGGTTGTATTTCACTGCCGCCATGGTATACAAATATACTGAATTTGTTTGTCTGTTCACAGCTACCGTAGCAACATGGTGGTACAAGGTGGCACTTTCCGTGGAAGGAAAACCAGCTCCCGTCTACTAACTAACTAAACATTTCCTAATCTGAGATTACGCATAAACAGCGGTTTTTGATTTAAGGTGATTACAAACTAGTGTTAGCACACACATGTTTGCAGACAGATATTCTTAAATTCTACACACTGGTCAGTGTGTAAGTGAGAGTACGGATGATTCAACCCCACTTTCTCCTAAGCAGCGCCATGGCTGGTGATGTCAACGGGAGTCTTCTATCAGTGCTTAAAGTTAGTCTGCTAGTGGTGGTGTACTGATTTTAGAAATCTATTTTCAGTATATTTCAGTATCGACTGAGGATTGTTTAAATGCCACACATCTTTTTCAATCATAGTCAGTTAGTTAGTGAGGCGTTGTCATCCCGGGGCATCAAATATCATGGTTTTGGCGCATCCATTCGGACATTTTGTTTTGTCATTACCCCGCTAGTCCCTTACTCAAGCAGGTGTGTTTGGATTGAAGGATTTTTGAATGTGACTAAGGGGATTTGCCAGCTCGGGGACGCTCGCATCGTGGCCGACAGATCTGCAGCAACTGCGTGATACTATCGTGTTAAAGTCGCTGAGGGATGTTGACTAGCACCTTGAACACGTGATATGAGTTAGCGAAGGTGAAATCCTGCACTTGCCAGCGACCAGCGACTGTGCGTTCATTGCGTTTTTCATGCTCCCATTGAGGCACATGTGATATACTTTCACTTAAAGTGGGTGTCTGGAAGAACATTCAGTCCTGAAACTGTGCAATACAGCAACACCCTCCCACATAAACTTTAGAGAATAGACGGAAGAGCTTCTTCAAATCTCGCCGCCGTCCTTTAATAACCATGACAACCCCGTTGGTCATGTATTTACTCCTGCAGGGGGGAGCCGCATGGAGTGCAGCAGGTGTGTGGGTGAAGGAGGAAGAGGAGGAGGAGGAGGAGGCATAAGACAAACCAACCATCACTTTCCAGAGGAAGCAAAACACATGGAAGAAGGAAATGACCAGGAAGTCCAGGCGATTCTCCTCAGAAGCGTTAAGCTGTGAGAGACACATGAATGACTGGTTGTTAGGCTCAGTTTATAATTAGACTTTGGGCTGCCACCATCGTTTCTCGTCTCTGCGGAAACAGGAGAGCAGCAGCCCTCATCACGGCAACCTGCCTGGAAGGTGCTCATTAATGAACTGACTACTCAAAATGCACTCAGGAGTCTTTTCTGCTTTATTTACTCCAGCAGCTCAAATAATTGTTTTCCCCTCGCATTTGAAAATGAGGACAGGCTTTTAACAGCTGTGAGTTAGTGCCTGGCCCAGTGATCACGATCGTACTCACAAACACGTGCTGGCGCGCAGCCACTGTGAGGTGGAAGGATCGACATCTTCATGATATTCAGTCAAAGATGCAATCAGTCATTTCATTTTCTTTCTTTTAAAAATTTTAATCAGCTTTAAATTCTCTATTAAAAAGAGTACAAAATGGATATTTCCAGGCTGGCTAGTTTGACCTTGGTTTGAAAGTTTTAAATTCATGCTTTTTGGTTTAATTTTATTCCAATTTGTTTAAAAAAAACCAAACAATTTTAATAAAATAAAATGTCTGTAAAGGCAACAGAAAAGTAAATGAAATACAACTGAAAATAATCTGATCACACCTCAGGGAGAAAATAGAGATTTAACAGAGTGGTTTTATGAGCTTGTGCTGGGGCGAACAGTGGGGCAGAATACTGTGCTGCCAAGTAAACACATGAGCGTATCGTCTGCGTAGATCTAAAACCTTCCACTGCACACAATGTGGATAAAATCATTTTATGATCTTATTTTTTTTTTTTTTTTTTTAACAACCCATTTCATTTTCAGGCTTCATTGAAGAACTTCCAATTGACCAATCCAATTTAAGGACCATCATGTTCTTGCATATCCCTACCAGTTATGTATTACACTGTTTTTAACTAAATCCTCAAAAGAACAGAAAGTTCAATAGAAAGTGACCAAAAAGTAGTTTGTTCACGCTGCGATTCTTTACTTAGTAATACTATGTTCTCCGTGTTACCACTCAATGCTGTATATGTACCTATACATAAATGAATTATTTTGTTTCCAATCCTCCGGGTCATTTTGTCTTTCCCCTGAGGTCAGATGAAACTTTAACATTTGCTGTTCTTGGATATGCATTAGTGTTGCAGCCTCAGTGCTGGTTAAAGGGGACAATCCCATTGTATTATAAGAAAGACTGTAAAATAAAACTTAAAATTTATCTATGAAATGATGAAAAATACAGCAAACATTAGAAACATTTTTGATATGAAGACAGTTTCACATATTCTCACGCCTGTCTGTGTCACGGCTAATACAATATTGTACCCTGATATTTTGAATATTGCCCGGCCAGTTTTATGACCAGTGCACCTCATAGGGAGTTTGGGTATTATTAGCATTCCTTATTGCAACTAAGGGCCACCGCGAGCTTCACCTCTGGCTTCATACTGCCTTGACTTTGACTGCACACACACACACACACACACACACACACACACACACACTGAGGTTTGATACAGTGCTGGCTCTCCCATGCGAATGTAATTCCCTCCTATTTCACCCCTCTTCTCAAGTGACTGCTTCCGGGTATGAGTTGAGCTATTCTTAAATCCCTTTTGATCCATCTCCTGTCGCTCCTTTGCTCCTCCCACGTGCAGCACAAACACTGATGCACGAAGACGGAGGGATCAACATCACTGCTATCTGACAAATGTTCGCAGTCGGCTACCTGGGAGGTGATCCACCGCCTGACACGTGGCAGATCGCTCTGTTTTGTTGTCTTTCTCTCAGCTACTGTGACATAGAGTCGCACACAAACTTTGACCAAGTACTTTTATGCTCCTTCAGACTTCACTCGCATGCTTCAGAGGCAATTATTGCACAATTTATTAGCTCTGCTTATTTGACAGCTGGAGTTATTAGATATGTTGGAGTTCCGCCTTCTTCCACCAGAGCCGTGTTGAGTGTTTTCTCTGCTAATATTGCTTCATACAAAAAACCAAAACAAAAACGCTATATGTCTTGTTCAGTATTTCACCGTAGTGGTGCAGGTCACTTGTGAGAATGTGAAATCCGTACCGAACCATTTAACACGCATCCGCTAAATCCAACCAGGAACAGCTACACATTTAGACTCATTTACTGATTTATATATTTATTGCACAAGTGTAAGTTATCACACCAGCCTGTAGTATTTTATTAATAAGCTATTTAAGGAGACATCCTGTTTTATCAAGGTTATTGATTTTTTTTTTCCTGGATCAATATCATAATTTAACTTTCCCATCAGATGAGCTCCAGTATCCAATTACTGGACATAATTCCAGCCTGTAGGCCAGCTGATGTCTTCTGTGAACTAAATCATAAAACACATGCCAACATTTTGAGCACAGACTTTCCATCTCCTCCTGCATCCACCCCCCCCACCTTGAGATGCTGTCTAATATTTTACGTTTTAAATGTGGTGAGGCGTCACGATTGGCCTCTGAACCCTGGTTAGGTCTGATCCGATAGGTGTAAGGGCGGGGACTCGAAAACATAGTTTAAAATGACATGATTAGGACAAGAAGGCAGCGCTCATGTGGGCCATTTTGGCTCAACCTGGGTAGAATGGAAACACGTGGACATATGTCATCCATCTTTATTTGAGCCTTTAGTTTTCACAGGTTTCGCAGTTCTTGCTGTGACTCGTAAAGTGACTTGAAACGTAGGAATGTAAGTGTGTGTCGTACTTGTGTATCCTTATGTAACAAACACTGCTTTTAATGATTGTTGTTGATGCACCGACCATCATCCCTTTGACCCGAAATATGCACAACAACTAATGCTAGTTTCTTCCAGCGCAGCAGCTAACTTTCTTATAGCGTTAGCCTCTCATGCAGACATGTGTAACCAGGACACGGTACAGTGGGCCTCAGTGTGAGGCCAGAGCATCCGTGAACCGTACTCAGCTCAGCCTGTCTGTTGTGTTCATTTGGGAAAAGTGAAATAATAGAAAGTATATCCACAGTATGTCCTGCTTTAAACACACCACTGTTACTGTTTCCGCTGCTCAAATAATTCTTTCATATATGCTGCTTTTGTCATTGTCATATGTTTTCCTCCTAATTTTAAATATACATCTACCTACTGTATTCACATATTCACACTGCTAATATGACTTTGTGGTGGTTCTGAGGTTAGTAGAGAAGGTTCTGGGTTCAAATCCAAGCTGAGTAAAAAAAACATGTCAAGACTGTGCACTGTTTACTACTTACGTACATGTGAAAATATACGACGCACCACATACAAATACATATTCATATGGAATACACATATGTGAACGTACAAAATGGATCAAATTTTTAGTAAGTTTCATATATAATTTATACATCAAGGGCAGCTGTGGCTCAGTTGGTAGAATGGTCGTCCAGTAAAGGTCGGAAGGTTCGATCCCAGACTTTGCCGTTTACATGTTGAACTATCCTTGAACAAGACGCTGGAACCCAAATTGCTCCCGATTCTGCACCATCGGTGTGTGAATGGTTGATGATGAGCAGGTGGAGCCCTGCGAGGTCACCACAATCACCAGTGTATGAGCGAGTCTGTGAAAGGGTGAATGCAAATCCTGTGGCGTAAAAGCACTTTGAGGGGTCAAAATTACTAAAGAGCTGTAAAAATACATGACATTTTACATTTTACATAAATGTTTTTCCCCCATATATTACATATATTTCATATACGGGTATTCTGTATGTGTACCTACACTATGATACTTTTGTGTGTACGGACTAAGCCATTGTCTCTGCAAAGCGACTTCTTGAGTTTTTGCCTTCTTTACTCACTCGTGGCTATGATTTGCCATAATCTGATGATTGAAAACTAAAGTTCTACTAAACAACCAATCTGGTACCTACAGACAATCCTTCAAAAGCCTCATCTTCACAACCACCTTTAGACGAGCTAAAGAAAACTGGGGAAATAGCACGCAGCTCATGTCTGTTATATGAGCTAAACAGCTATTTAGCTGCTAAGCTGCTGGATATTAAACAGCTGTATGTCTGCAAACACAACTTTGAGTGCTGGTGGGTCATTACCCCTCAATATCAACAACAAATTTAACACATATTAACATCATACTTAAACAACTTGTTGACCTTATTGGGGAGTGCATATTAAAATATGTTGACTCAAGTAAACCCTGCTAAACAAAAACTATAATGATCAGACAACAAAGCAAGGCAAATAATATGAATACTACTATTAAAAAAAAAAAAAAATAGTGTGCCGATTAACATGTTTTACATTATAGATCAAAAGAGAAATAGAACACAGGAAACAAGGCCACCATGGCGAGTTTACAGGTCGTCTCCAAGCAGCCTGTTCATGCGCTGTGCCATAATGTGTACGTTAGAATTAAAACTCCAGCATGACGGTTTAATAGCAGCAAACCACATTAAACATTTAAAAGGCTACACCATCAAAGTGATGTAAAGGGAAGTAAATATTAATGAATGAACCAACACTTGGTTGAAAGGGTTGGAAGTTGGGAAAATTAAAAGGGAGCAGAGGTCTGCATATGGGAAGGATTCTGAGAAGAGAGCAGCAGCTACTGAAGGGATTTGGTCCCCTGAGACCACACACACACACACACACACACACACACACACGCACACATATAACACACATGCATGTTACCGTGCACCAAATTACTGAACTGCATGTTCACAGTCCGTTCAATCTGAAAGCATTAAGTCATTAATTCTTAACGGGGTCTTGTCATATTTTTATTTTAGATCTTTTTTTTTTTGTACAAATTCTGTGCATTTGCTGCTCATACGTGCACTCGCTGCGTATGTACATGCTTGCTGCAGGCAAGTGTTGTCCTCCTGTTTTGGACATTTGTAGTGACACTGTTGGCTGTGCAACGCAATCCCGCTCAAAAATTGCTTTCAAGCTGACCACAACCTGCAACAGATTAGATATTACATCTTGGCTGTATTTGATATTTTCTCATTTTCAGATAATCTTATCTTAACTCCCCTGTTTTCTGCAGTAAATAGCAATTTTGTACTTTATTGATCATCACATCACAGAAGTTGTTTCTGTGGTCCGAGTCGGCTGTGACTGGTGTCTCTGAGCATTAAGGGATGCTGTGTTGTTTGTACAGCATCTATAAAGCTCTGCAAAACATCTGTATATGTTGTCTTGTGCACAGAGAGGTTGCTATAACGTAGATATGGTCAGCCTGAAACAAATATATAGTCTATTGGCACAAGACAGATGTTTATTGTTATATGATTTTTCATTATTTCCGTCTAATTTCAGGCCAAAAAAAAGAGAAACTTGTAAAAGGTCATTTAAGGGGTAAAACAATATGCAATCAGTGTGTATTTTGGTGAGGTCAGGGACAATCGGCAGCACTGGCATTCATTTTCCTCTTGAATAATCTCATACTTCTCCGACCTTTTGAGGATGGTAGACAGGCCATCAAAATGAACGGCAAGTCTGAGGGTGCGATTGTGACCGAATGAGAGGTAGAGATGATGAATAATCGTTCATTTTCTTCAAAAGTTTCAGCGACAAAAGTTTGCAACAACATCATTGTTGTCAGGGTTAGAAAATCCAACCATCCCATCAAATCTCTTTGCGACTCAGGGCAAAAGTAAATGCACACATGAATAGCTTTTATTCAGTCCATTTATCAGGAAGTTGACTTTACTAGAAAAGCATCTCTAATTGTTGATTCAGCGTCTTTGACCAGAACCAACTGCGAACTATAGAAGAGGATGTGTGTTTTATGGCGTGTGACAAATATCATCACTCGGCCGTCTAACAGGGATGAAGTGGTCGTGGATCCGTACATTAACATGTTTGTTCCTGCTGCAATGCAAAAATTGGTGCATGTCCGCGGCCAATAAATCAACAGATGCTTTTGAATTGAGCAACGAGAGCGTTGAAAGATGTGTGTTGTCAGTGAACATCGAGCTCCGCATCAAAAACAGCATCCGGCATATCTCCAAAGTATTTTATTGGATTTGCACAGGCTAAACCTCTTTTGGTGCATGTTTAATTCATCCTCTGCCTCAAAGTTTCAGGGACACATGCTGAAGATATGCAAATAAACTGGCACTGACTTCCTGCCCGTGAACTCACAATGCCCTCGTGCTGGATTTGTCCTCACGCTAACCCCACCTGTGGTGAGTGGGAAAACGTTTGTCCCAGCTCCTGTTTTGCCTCCGTCGTAGCTGGAGCAGGCGGACCTGCTGTTTACCTATTTCTGCTAGACCTATTTCTGCTTGAAAACAGTCCGTTTCCTTTAGGCGTGGATGCTAAATTCTTTATAATATATGCTTTTTAGAGCTAATTATCAAAGAGCAGTGGAGTTTTTTCCGAATACTAAGGATACTTACCAAGGATTTGAGTGCCATGGAATTAAGATTCCTTTTCTACATGTTGTTTTATCACAATAAAGTGACTCGGCAGCTCAGACGAACATGAGCTTTTGCTGATTGATTAGATTGAAGATATCACCTTTTATCAAAACGTCCGGAATTTGTTAAACCAAACAGCAGACAGGCAGTTAGTGACGAGCTACTCAATGAGCATTTAGCTGCTGAAATACCAGACACTTACAAAGAGAAGTAGATAACAAAACAACAACAGGAGAGAATATTAAACTTGCATTAATTGAAAGGAAAGCTAGTGTTGCTACTGTATGTATGAATGGGCAATGCCTCTCGCAGCACGTCCAGATGCAGGAAGAAAACCACTTTTGTATCTTCAAAGTTTTAAAGTACAGTAAATGCTACGCCCTCTGCATTTATTTCAATGCAGAAGTCATAAGTAGTGTAGAGTCTAAATGGTTTTTCACTGATTTGGACACTAATGCAAATATCGGAGGAAGACGCGATACAGGAAATGATACTGGAAAATAAAATAAAATAAAACTACTGGACGGAAAGCATCAATATATGCAACAATCTGACAAAGGAGAGCACACAGTCTTAAATCCACAAGGAGGGATGAGAGAACTGCCCACAGGTGGGACAAATGAAGGTCATCACAGTGAGGAAAAGCAAAGGGAGGATACATAAATTCACACATGACACAGGAGGCAAAATAACTTTTAGAACAAATCAGGAAATGAGCTCAAACTTGACTCACGATGTGCCAGTGCAGAAATGCATGGATTCTAGTGTAATAATAGAATAGTAATTCTATAATGCACTGAGCACACCTGTTCTAGAGTAGAATTGAATTTTTCATCAGATTGATCAGAAGTAGCACCTGACATTTTGTCGTGTTCTGTACATTGACTATAAAAGCTATCAAAGCTATTCCACCGCTCTGCTTTAAAAGAGACCACTAAAACAAACCTTTAACACAAAAAGCTTCAAGTTCCATGTCTCCAATGTCATAAGCAGCCATGTACCATGTGGATTTTGGGGTGCAGGTGTGTCCATCATTACATTCTAGCATGTAGAGCAGATTAGCCCTCATGTGTACAGGATTAAGGTTGCTAGCTAAATCCTGTACCTCTGGTTTGTTTTCCACTCCCACCCACAGTAGAGTTAAATACGCCTGCTCCGAGTCCCAATTAGGGCTGGGTGATATGGCTGGTAGATTATATCTTGATATTTTTCAGGCTACATTACAATACATGATATAAATCCCCATATTTTTAAATCTCCTCCAAAGCTCTTAATAAATATGCAATTTAACACTTGTATGCATAAATATAACAACAGGACGATGGTTTTAGTCATCCCTTTAACTTTTTCTGCAAGTGGTTTCTATTGGATTTTTTTTTTAAATTGCCATGCAAAAAGAGGGTCACAATCAAGTTGATTTCAACTATTCATTTCAAACGAGACAATTACACACATACGCTTTTAACAAACGTCATTGGCAACGTGGCATTTTGTAGGGCTACATACTAATCCGAATCATTGCCTGATGATAGTCCTGCATGGGTCCAGTTTAGTAAACACACACCTCCTCACACTGATAAGCACAGTAACAGAACCCACTTGTTATCTGCAATTATCTGTACATCAAACCTGCACCTTCCCACAACCCTTTATTTAAGTCCCGCGACCCAGCAGCTGCTGCGATTCTGCAGCTTTCTACGTTTCCCTTCAGGGACGCTGTGCCGATGTTGTTATGTTATCAAATGCTAACACTCTATGGCTGTTTACAAGCAGCAAAGCCACTGACAGTGTTCTCCTCAGTCAGTTATCAGTATCCCACGTGGAACAAGCTGCCATACATGGAGCATATTCACGGTAACGCCCATCCCCGAACCCAACGCAGGCCTCCAGAAGGATGTACATTGTACGAAGGTGAAGGAAGCCTCGATCCATCCTGTCCGCCGTTTCAGACCCACACGACACGTATCCATCCACATGAGCGGCCTGTTCGTGCTCCGCTCTCTGCATTAATCATCCCAGCGTGCTCATCCGCTCCTTCATTCTCTCAGAGGTGGCAGACCTTTCCCTCGCACCTTGTTCTGTCTTCTGCCGGTGTTTAATGATGGTGGTGACAGGCAATGACCTCAAACAATATTAAAATGTCTTTTTTTCCCCCTCCCTCGCTCTCATTGAACATTCATTCCTGGTGCTGCCTTTCTGGTTCTTGTATTTTTTTTGCTTTCCATAGTTCAATGAGACAGTCAGTGAAATTGCAGCCGTGAAAAAACAATCACGAATACAATAATAAATGCTTATACGGCCGAGTCTGTGTAAATTGCATTGAATTCTAATATGGACACAACACAAATGCATGACTGAATGAAAGCTACACAACCTCTAATGGAGATTGTAGTCCTGAAAAGGAAGAGTGCATCTTTCCTCTTGAAACTCTGTCACAGTATAGGGCTTCATTAAATGGCACCAAATAATTCCCTCAACACAAACACTCCCGCGTTGCGTTTCAGATAAACACGGCGTCTCTACAGCTACTGCTCAGGGGCAATAGAGATGGAGGGAGTGAGTTGTTTAAATCGTGGAGCTTTTTTCTCTGTTTTTTGTGCACAGGCGCATTGGAAGGGGCCCGATCGCTGAACAGTCGCCTGAATGGATTCAAATTATAAGCAAGCTTTGGGAGGGAGGCAGCAGGACAGAGAAAGAATAAAAATGAGACGGTGAGAGAGAGATCTGATCTTGACGATGATTATGCCCGACAGTTAAACATGCGCCTGTAATTTAGGAAGCCAATCTATTTTCGCACCCAATGTAATATTGGTCATCTCTGCTCTAATAACTTGTTTCAAAGCCAAATATTCCGAGCGATTTTATTATAGAACTTACTTGCATCTTGTGTAACATCTTGTTGGAACAAAAAAACATGGACACGGAGCAGTTTTTTTCTTCATCTTCATCAGAACTGTTTGATCACAAGTAGCCTGCAAAGAAACAGCCGGGGCTTTAATCATGTCACAGACGACATTAAATATTTATATTTGGCAGATGAAACGGCTTTTAACCTCAACCTGAAGTCTACTGACAACGCTGCTGGCTGCAACGGCGAACGCCTACTCACAAGGTCACGATGAAAACCGCACACTTCACGCTACCTTTGATTTACTCCACTGAGTAAATAAATCATCAAACAAGTGTACATACTGGTAGGACAGATAAGGTTCCACCGACATGAAATGCAGTTTAGCCAGTGTTGAATAATTTATTCTGCCTTATGTGGATGACATTATGTTCCCTGGTCATGTTTTTTTTTTTTTCCTCCAGAGGTTACAAGGCACTGGAATGCTCCTTTTCTTGCTTTTGACAGTACGATTGCGGCGTGAACTTAAATGAGCATGAACATGGTTGTGTTTTGTGGTTCTGTGTCACACAGAAAAACACAACATCAACCTTAACACTGTATGTGTCAAAGTTTTCACGATTTTGACTTTTACCCAGTTATTTGTCCTGTTTATTGCCGTTGTAGTTTATATTTCTGTTTTGTACTTGCTTGATAGTCGATGTAGAGGTCACTTCATCATGGTTTTAATCCTTGCACCTAGAAGAAGTTTCTACGGCAAACCCCAGAAGTACAGGAAGGGAAAACATTAAAAAAGTCATTGTAACATTATGAACGTCTGTACTTTTGAAAGCTTGGGGACAAAAGTGCCCTAAATCTTTAAGAACAGCCTCTGCAGCCTCCCGATTTATGGAAGATCTAAGCCGTTAGTCATGTCATCCCATTTAAATGTTCAATCTTCGTAGAAACAGCCAAACAAAAAGAATGCATTCACGTTCCCACTCATTGTTTATATCCGCTCATATTGTTGGTCACATTCACAGCAATTTGACTTTGCAGTATTAAATGCCACTATGATCAAAACAGTAGGATAAAAAAAGCTAGTCAACATGGTGGACAAACCATTATAAGTGTATATGGGTGGTCTTTAGCAGCCAGTTGTCTCTGCCTCGCCTCATGACCCATTTCCAGCAGCTCAGCCCCAGCTGTTCTCCACCAGATGGTCTTAGGTTGGGCCACTCGATCCACTCTGGATGCATTCAAAATATGTGTCCACGCCATTATGGACAACCATATTTGATTTCAGAGCGCGTGTCTCGGCTGCAAGTCTTCATGTAAAGCTCCTTATTTGGTATTTCACAGGGACGGAATATACAGCAGGGCTTTTTCAGGCAGCCATAATGGAACAAGCTGACTTATACGTATCACATTTAGCACCAGCTTGACCACCATGTTGGGGTTAGAGAACCACTGGCATGAGGAGTGGGTTCTATGTTATAGATAATTAAAAAAAAGGTGCATGTTTT
>KV751332.1:11961512-11976144 GCA_001698575.1 Mola mola | reverse complement strand
ATCCTCTTCATTTTCTGACTTCTTTGGAATCCCAACCCAGCAACTGTCATATTCACATCTTCACTTGCTTCAAATTAAGAAAAGCATTTCAAAAATAATCCAAACTAGAGGAAAAAACCGCTTCATGTGACAGCTAACTTTACTTTGAGCATCATTGTAAAAAGCACATAAATATAATCCACCAAGCTTTTTGTACTGCTCCCATTCTGACCCCACTCTTTTCCAGCCTAAACTTATTTATATAATACATGTATTTGTCGGCTGCTTATCAATGTTACATAACATTTTTTGGTTCTAAACTGTCTGCTCTGAGTCATGGTTAGTCGTTCAATGAACTTTAGTTGACTATCATCTGATGTGTGTGAAAAACTGCGTGTTCTTACTGATCTTGCACATTGTGCCAAGCTCTGCTACATGCTTTAACCAGCCTGTCTGTACGGCCTCAGCCTGCACCTTCTGAACGTGCACTGTGTAAAAGTGATCAATGAGCCGTGATGTGGGTTCTCTCACAACAGAAGGAAGCATGACTCCACCTTGTTTTGCCCATTAACAATTCCAATTAAATTTACTCAACAAAACACCTGCATTCTCAAATATTATGCATTGAAAAAACACAATGTTTGATGGTTGGAAGATGGAGACAATCCATTTTATTAGATTTTATGCAAAACACCACTCCAGTGATGTTTTTAAAAGCTCACTTGCTTTATAGCACATTTTCACAGGAGCCAGGTGGGACCATTGGACCATTTGGCCACGAAAGAGCTGCCCAAAATTCCTGGCATGTCCAATAGTTGGATCTGCAACGCCGATTGCTAATCACTTGGGCCATTAATTAGGCATCATGACACCACTCGAGCTGCCAGATAGTTGCCAAACCCTCAGACTGGTTGTCAGACACAAACCTTTCTGACAGAAACTTGGCTTATACTAAAAATTAGGGAGACAAATTCAGGCTTCAAATCAGCCTAATGCGCTCAGCCTGTTACTTGATACTGTATATCAGGTGGACTGCGATCACATTTCACAAAATTTTTCACGCAGTAAATGGAGGCGCTTTGATTTGGGAAGGCAATAAACAAAAGTCAGTTGCTTAACTCACATTTCTCACAGCGTGGGCCGTCACAGCCACACTGACATAAAAGGCAAATAAGACACATTACCCATCTGCAGCTGTTGCAAGTCCCCCACAAAATGTGAAAGTCTTTATGTTGTCTAGACAACTGGATGAAAAGGTTTCCATCCACAAATTTAAAGCTCATTTAAAAATCAAATTAGAAAACAAATTATGCTAGTAATGAAAAGTCATTGAGCATCCTGAAGTAAAGCCAACATGAATTGGCCCGCCGGCTCCGATTTTATTCAGCATTTGCTCATATTTTAACTCTGATTCCTCCATTTAACAAATCAAATCAAATTTCCCTCGATCAAATGGAAGTCTTGATGGCTGAATTAAGGAATTACTCACTGTTTGATTAGCATTTTGACTTTCTAGCTGACTCTCTTATGTTTTTGTTCCATTTGTGGTGTTTTTTATGGTCTTTTTTACTCATCCGCCCATTTTTTTATTGTTGTGGTTGGCATTTTTTTTTTGGTTTGTTTTTTTTAAGCAATATTTTATAGCATCTTTTATAGGAATCTTTTTCTGCAAAAGCCTGCCTGACTGATGTCATCAAATCAGCTTGAAGAGTCTGTGGGCCAGATGTGTCAGCGGCCGTTGTTTCCGATAGCCACACTCACACTTAATACTGGCCTCACTTACCTTCATATACTTTGCTATTCTGGACGATTGCTTAAAAAAATTCCAACATCTTAAATGTGATCGATACCAAGTTGTGGGAACATGGCAGTTGTAGTTTGACTGTATGTGTTGTTGCCTCATGAAGAGACTGAGAGAAAAATGGAATCAACAGCTCTCTTCCCTTACGTTTGTCCTGAATTCCCTGCACTCCCATCAAACCATGCTGATTAGACTGGCCATTGCTCTGGAACGACAATGGGCCCTAATAGGGCCTTGCTTAAGGTCCAGAACCGGGTCAACAAGGTAGTAACAAGAGGTGAGGAATGTAACCATAAACGAGAAGCCATAAACGAGGTGTTAAAGAGAGCAAGAGATTGCAAGAGTCCCTGGAGAGATGTAGGGAGCGAGCGAGGGAGCCGCTTTTGTGCTAACGGGCTGTAAATGGCTGTGGAGAACAGCTAACGAGCCTGACCGAGCAGGGAACCAGAGGGCAGGCGGCTAACAGGGCAGACCCGGCAGTCTGGGCACCTGCGAATATGAGCCTGCCTCTGTGTGTATTTATTGGCTTGACTCCGGTGCCCAGCAATCAAAACAATAAAGTTTGAACCTGTCGATTATACTTCCAAACGGGAGCTCCCCTGGGCCATAACAACCTTAATAATTGCTCGAGGCAACCTTGCTGCTGGTAAATTACCATCATCTGTCCGTGTGGTAACTTGTGTGTTAATGGAGGAAACACACTCTTATGTCGATTTCACTTACAATTGGACACCCACACACACACACACACACACACACACACACACACAAACTCACTGCAAGTACACAGTGTTTGAAAACAAACCGTGTCTACCCCAGATTCAGCAGAACAGACGCCTTTTAGATGTGTAATATTGAACATGGAGGGTGCAGAGCTGATTTTACTCATAACTCTCTTCCTTCTTTTTGACTCACGCTTCAGCTGAGTTTCAGACTGCCAAATATAACTTTACATTATCTATTCAATCTGGGAACGCCAGAAAGTTTTTCGTTTGCTTTACGCCAAGCGCCTTCCTCGACCTGAGATATCAGATGTTTTGAATAATTTATAGCTGAAATAAACAGCCTCTCGCATATAAGGCCTTTGGCTTTTAGCGGTGTAGAGTATTAAGCAGGACTTTCCCCTCAGGCTGTATAGCCCCAACCATACACGTATAGACCATTTTCATTCCTTGTAATATACAGACTTCTCATTTTTGCATAGTGGAGTGTTGGCTAACGTGTCTCTAGGCAATCCAGTGACTCCAGGGTGGTTGATTAAAGATGAAAGCTTCCTAAAATGCTGCGTCTCTGTGTTCACAAAAACAAGCTGCTGCTACATTTGGTGATTCTTCTTCTTCCCCTCGTCCCCTCATCCTTGAGGCTTTATACATTTTAGGAATTGAGAAGCGGAGTAAAACCGAATAATGAGCATCTTCTGGTCGTGATTCTGACCCGTGTTGTTATCAAGTGGTGTCTTGGAGTCAAAGGGAAAGCAAATCCACGCGTGAGGAAAACCTTCTAGAAGTTCTTAATTTTCCTTTAAGTTCATCAAGGCCAAACTAAAGAGTACTGAATCCATTACCCAGTTGGGTTTTCGAGCATCCTTTAGTATTAAGGCACTTACATGTTTGGAACCATGAAGGACAAAAAAATAATTAGTTTTCATGATTACCATCTTAAATACTTCTTCAAAACCAATACTTGATTGTAATTTGTAAACCTAAAACCTCTTTCCAGAACACTTCTCCTGACACTTGAGCTTCAGATACTTTTAAATGCAATTACATTTATATTTACCATTAAAATTGAAATGAAAATTGTGTTATTTCACAGGCGTATTACTGCCTCTGTCAATATAGTTGGAGGAGTTTGTGTTGTTTGTGTTGTGTTGTTTGTTCGTTAGCACGATTAAACATAAACTATTAGACTGATTTCAAAAAAATGTCATCAACGGTTTGTGTTGGTACAACCAACGGCTGTAGGAAGAAGCGGCTGTTTCAGTAAATTCAACTTCTAAAAGTTCTTAGTTTTCATTTAAGTACATCAAGGCCAAACTAAAGAGTTCTTAATCCATTACCGAGTTAATTTCACAGTGATATTATATAACCCCTCAAGATGAAATGGAATAAAATTTGTGGAAAGTAACAAATCCTTTTCAGGCGTATAATATAATACTCTTTGCACCTCTGGTCTTCCAAATGACTTCGGTTATGTCATTATTTTACCACGAATCGTTTAATAATAGACAGTGAGGGTTCCAAAGTAGAATGAATTTAGAATCTCTTTGTGCTGGCTAAAGCATTTTCCTGGTTGTTGAAAGAGTGATGAACTCCAGGATGACCTAATGTTTAGTTTCCAACGTGCCTGATGGTCACATGTAAAAGTAATTCAATGAGGCAGCCGGGGAGATTTTGCAGCAGCGTGTGCAGAGTATTTATATCAGTGGAAGAAGAACTGGGTCCATAATCTGGAGAATTCCTGCTTGTTCACAGTGGCCTCAGTGACATCACAGCGCATATGGTTTCCCTTCCCTCTTTGTGCCTAGTCGAATGTCTAGTCAGTCGTTTGACTGACTGACGTGGACTGATTGTTCATTCATGCGAAGACACGGCTTCAGCATCTACTTGCAGAACGCGAACGTGTGAGTTGCCACTGTGTCGGCATGGTGGGTAAACATCAGCACGCCCTCTTTATTTACGATTTGACATTAATTGTGATTCAGATTGGGTTTGACAGCTGTGGATATGCGCACAAAGACACACTTGAGCATGTACCGACAGCTGCGTGAGCATGCTATTACAGGTTGTTTGTGTCTGCCCCGGAAAACAATTAACCTTGAGCAGAACGAATGGAATTTGGGAGCATATAGAGGGAAAATGATGCATGCAGAGTAGGGAGTTCCTGCTGCTGCTCATTAGTGACCAGAAATGCATGATGCGCGTGTATAGAACTGGGTCACATGTTTGCATACACATGAGGACTTGTAATGTCCAAGAAAATTGGCTGTGCCTCTTTACTTATCAGGCGTTTATGTATGAGTCATCTGCTGATGGATGAGCTCCATCGGTGTGTTATGGTACAGAATACGTTAATCCGTGCAACGGCTGTACCTGTCTTACATGAATGTTGTGTAGCGGGTCAGCGTTGGAACGATTTACCTGGAAAGGCGGATGTGGTGGTCTCCCATTAATGAAAGTTGTCCTCGGATAGAGGATGAATGGATGCAATACCAGGGGAGATGAGATAGAGGGCGGGGCAGTTGTCTCCTTCTCACAATCTTGAACCGTCATGAGGTCCCGGCGACACCGTTGAGTAAAAAGACAAACAGGGGGGAAGGAAATGAAGGAGTCGGGAGAGAAATGTGGGGGTCAGGGGATAAATATGGAGTAAGACATTGACACAGGTGAGGAAAGCTCATTTAAATGGTAGCAAATGCATGATCTCAATCTATTGAGAGATGAAGGTTGATGGTTGTTCCCACTTTACCTGCCAGAATCAGAACACAGGCGCCGAAATCATTCATGTGTCCTTGGTGGATCACTGTCAATCTAAAATAAATATTCAGCGCAACAAAGACATAGACATTTTAAATTGTCATCTTTGATAAAAATACAGACTATTGATATCAAACAATTGTTCTTGGTGACTATTAGATTGTGGATAAAGTACATCTTTAATAGGTCAGAATTTGTGCAATATATTTAAATCAATATTGGGTTTTACTACATTTGTGACTGATTTGTCCCATTTGAGCAATAGACAGTTATAAATTGCTCTTCACTGTCTGTGTTTCATCTTTGTGTTTGGGACTTGAACAGCCTTTATGCTCAGAACTACAGCAAACTAGCTGACATTGTTGGTAAGGTGCCTTTGCAGGAGGAAGAACATTGGTATTGAATCTTATTCAACCGAAACAATGCAAGACCTTTTGCGTCAGGAAGGGAGATGCTGAGGGCATGTTGTGTGTCAGGGAAGGCTGGTGAAGCCACAGGATACTCGGCTGTCTAGATAAGATGCTGTGTGAGAAACAACACTTATCAAACTGGGATGACAACGGGTTGCATGTTTTTCTTTTTCACGGGCTCCACCAAGCACAGATGTGTGAATGAGGTTTGTAATTGTGTTCACCCTTCATCTCACCAGGATCCTTCCCACGGTTTAACCCTTTTTTTCCACCTCGATCGAAATATTTGTCTGTCCTTGAACATGAAAAGGTTGTGATATGTGTAAGACTGTAATCGTTCAATCTTGGATTGTACATTAACACACTGCTGAACATGCTGCGATAGCAAGCCTTACATCATTAATCGTACATTTATTTTCTTAAGAGGAGGTTAGAGCATTTTTTTTCAAGCCCACCCCAACATGATTTGTCACTTTCAAAGCGCCGACAAAAACCACATGCAGCCGACTGCCTGCTCTTCTTCTTTCTGTGCAGACACATGCATCAGACTTCACTGAACGTGTCAGCGAAGGGAAGCACCTGGGTCAGATTAACATTCAGAAGCAGTTGTGTCTTGATTTCGCTGAACTCATTACCATTTGTTGGTTGTTTATGTAATTATTTTTCAGTGCAAAGAAAAAAAGGAGTGTGAAGGACGGCGCAGCATATAATTATCTCAACAATATAGACATTTACATCACTGTGAATCACTAGAGCTGCTGCATTATTGACGGCTGTGTGAAATTGATTTTCTTTTGTTGGTTATAGCTTGAGGCCATAATGTGTGCATGTGTTTTGTTAAACACCGACACTGAAAACAACTTGCTTTCAGTTTTTCAATGATCAGCACTAATTACTGAGTTATTGTAGATGATTAAGGGTCGAAGAATTGCAATCGGTAAGTCCAATTTACTGTCATGCTTGAAAGGGAAGGTATGTGTGCTGTCTTGCTAAAAAAATAATTTTTCATTTTGTGATTCTTGCTTTAGAGTCTCGCTCGTCTCACCCACAGTTATTTGAGCCTAATCTATCTATTTATTCATTTACAGTGAGCTCTGAAGTAGGGGTTGTACATATATTGTTAGGGTGTGCTCTGAGTGTAGTGGGGTAGAGAGGCTGCAATTTTGCACTGAACACAACCCTATTCTCCAACCAGCTAAACTAGCTAATCCCCTCTGTGCTGTGCACCTTATTTTCTGACACTGATTCATGCGGTTTGTGATGCAGCAGCACTGGTGCTATTTAAGCTGCATAAAGTTACTGCAAATGCAAACCAATATTTCCTACTTCTAACAGTTCATAACATGCCTGATCTCAAATTTCCCCGTTTATTCTTGCCTTTGCCATACAAAAATGCTGCCATTTCAGCCTTGTGTCGTTTATTAGAACGTGTAAAACAAAACTCTGAGGTCATACCTTTATGCAGGAGTTAGCAGGTGATTGGCTTAGAGAGTCACACATGATGACTTCAGTCTCAAATGCTTCCTCTGATAAGTTTGTAATATGGAAAAACACAGGATGTACTTACATATACTGTAAGCTCAGAACATTTAATTTGTATATAAAGTATGTACCATTTCACCTGTTATTTAGATATTTAACACTTCATTTAAAGGTAATATATCCAGGAGACATCAGGCAGGGATTTGTCAAATTGAGATCAGTCCACCTTTTTGAAGATCTGTAAGTGTGCTGCTCCCTTTTTACCTTTGAGTACTTAACTTTCTAAAGTACAAGAAACACGGTACTGAGCCTTGTGATTTGTTTATTTGTAAATAAAATGATAATGACTTCTATGTCATTTGTCTTCTACCATTTTGTCAGATGCTGTTCTTCTTCTTCTGCTTGGTGAATTGCAAACTTGCATTATGTTGCAAACTGGCTGCATAACACTGTATTGGAATGTGCAGCTGTAATTTTACTATTCATATTAATTGGCTGTCAGCTTATCTCGTTTCCCTAATAAATTGCACTCGCTGTTACTTGGGGTCAGTGTCATACTAATTCTATTATATGATATCTTATACTGAGCAAATATTCGCTTCAGGTTGAGTTTGGTTTGTGAGCATTCAGATGTTGGCTGCTGGCTCAGCTAAAGCTTGAATGAGTTGGTCTGTGGTCCACATGAATGATTTTGCTGATTTTACCATGGATATATATTGTTTACTCTACTTGATATCATAAATCTTCAGGAAAATCATTTGAAAATCTATTTTACAGTAAATAGAACAATTTAAGCACTTAAAAAAAAATAAGCTCCCTTATCAAATTGACATTGATCCTTTAATTAACATTTTTATAAGAGACAATGCCTCGTTCCTGCACACGTTGAGCTACACAGTGACACGTTCCTGCAATGACCTAAAACAACATGAGATGCGTCATAATGCTCCATTTGCAGTTACACTAGTCCTCTCAGCTGCAGTAAGCTTTTTCAAAGTGTGAAACACGGATCCAGCGAGAGGCGAAAATGTCTCACAAAGTAAGCCAAACCAGGCTGCCAGCATAGACCCAGGTGGCAGACTGCGACAACACACACACACACACACAGCCCAACCTATAAACCGATGGCACCCTGGTGCCACAGCTGCGCCAGGGGATGGATACAACACAGCCAACCCTGCAACAGACGCTTCAGAAAGGCTTTCACGGTGTCAGGGAACAAACATCTCAAGACTCTCCTCTTGTTTCACTGACTTGTCAGCCTGCAGAGAAACAAATATTACAAAATTACAGATTAAGTGTCTTGATGGTCATCGATCGAACTGTGTGAGTGACGTCTTAAGGGACAGGGGTTGTGGCATTTTGACAAAGCAACCGTCCCACAGGATTTTAATAATTGACACGTCTATCTATCTGTCATTCTATAACATGCCACAGCGTCCCCCGTACTCATTTTCTAATGAAAATGCCCTCAAGGCCACAAGAGCCGCTGCTATGTTGTGGACTCAGATTAGATCTGACATTGTTTTCATGGCCCCCTCACAGATTCAAACATGTCCAAAAACTGTTCTGTATGGAAATGACTGTGCTTACGATTGTGCAAAAGGAAATTTCATTTTCTATAATAAATTGACTGAACATCATTCTTGACACTATAGCTTGCTTGCCGAGAATTGCCAGGATAACTGTCAGACAGCGCTTGCAATGTGAATACGCTCTGACTTTGCTGTGGTGAAAAGGTCCACAACTCCTTTTTGGAGAAAATTAGGTCCAGGTGTGAATTAAAAAGACCTTTATGCTTGTGACTGTGCTGTAATTCTAGAACAGAATGTAATTGATGTAAACTGTTACTTAATATTCTGCTGGAAGAAGCTGGAAATGCTGGAATTGTCTTTCACCGAACTGTACCTGCCTGTTTTGGCTTCATACATAATGCTTCCTTGAAACCGTGTTTATATCATGAACTCACCGCTCTACATGGCTGGAAAAGCAGCTCAGAAAAGTCTGTAGCTCACTTTAAGAACTCCGATCATTTAGAAACCGACTCAAAGATATTCAAAGTCTGATTAAAAACTTTTTAAACGCCTCAAAGGGCATAATACTCTGCCCCTCTATCATTTGTATGCTCAAAGCGTTGCTGGAGTTAGTGTGATTCAAGGTTTATGTGCTGCACTTTACATTCCCATCTGCCTGTCTGTCTGTCAGTCGTTTTTCAGCTTTGATCAGCACCTGCTGCTGAGAAGTGGGTGGTGTCAGTGATAAACGGGCAACACGCTGTTTATAAGTGGCCAGTAGATTGCAGTGGCATACTAATACTTTTCAGCCATCACTTAAATCTTGTCTTAGGCTGCTTTATTTTTAAAGATTCTTTTGGTGTGAGTAGCGAACAGATGCAGCGAAGCCACTGTGGTAAGGATGTAAGATTACAGCCCTAATACCTGCACACTTTTTCAGATGAGCTACCCTGGGCGCCCCTAATCTCTTGGGGGAAGGACACACCAAGTCGACGATCGGCTTTTGGGAACGTCTGTGAGCATCTGCTGCCCTTTTCTTTTTGCTGGGTCCTGTCCTGTGGGCATGGTCTCCCCTTACCCACGTTTTTTTTCAGGGGCGAGACGGATCGCAAAAGCTTTTTGGCTTTTGTTTCTCATTCATTTTTTTTTTTTTTACTCTGCCTCTTCCTTTCTACTTCAACCGCCAACAGGTCAACGGTTGACAACAATTTTCATCTTCTTTTCAGCTGTTTCAATGAGCGACAGCACAGGTCGGACTTTTGGAGACAAAGTTGGAGAGGCCCGATTGAGATGGTTTGGACATGTGCAGAAGAGAGACAGTGCATATATTGGTAGAAGGAGGCTCAAGATGGAGCTACCAGGCAGGAGGCAAAGAGGGAGACCTAAGAGGAGATTCGTGGGTGTGGTGAGAGAGGACATGCTGATAGTAGGTATGGGAGAAGACGGTGCAGAGGACAGCGAGAGGTGGAGGATGATGATTCGTCGTGGCGACTTCTAAAAAAGCAAAGTAAAGCTGAAAGAAGAAGAAGCTCAAATGGCATCTAGCTCTTCTGGTTTCCCTTCTTGCTCAGGAGCAGAATGTGTGTATGTTTTGTAAGTATACCAATGTCTTTGCGGTGTGTTTGAGTGAGACTTTTTGGTGCCCTGGTCCTTCGGTGGCTTTCCCAGCATGTCCTGTTTCTGATGTACTTTGTTCCTCTGCTATTACTTCTTTTCTGCTGCGTATTTGAGCTTAAACAGCCGCCCCCCCTGTCTCATCTTTCTCCTCCCACCACTCTTCACTGCATCAGAGGTGTGTCATGTTCTCTCTTATGCACCTAACCCATGGGGAGTCTTGTCAGTCACCTGGACCTGGGACCCCATGACAGAGGTCTGTCACTTCAGGATTAAAATGGCTCCATCCATCCAGAGAGTTTCAGCAGCCATTATCGTAGCAGATTGCCATGCCAAATGGATATGTAGTGCACAGACTCTGACCTGCCAACAGACTGCTGTCATTTTCAGGTTTGTCTGTCTCTGTGAGATGATATTTTCTGGTTCCCATTTTTTGTTGGAATCACGGTATTTTTTAGGGGATGGAAAAAAAAAGTAAATTATTTTATCTTTGTGTGTCCACAAGCGCGTGGGTCACAACAAGGGGCACCTGAAGAAAGTGTCTGCCAGTTCTCAATATGTTTATGTGTGTGCGTTCCATTGGTTAGAGCCAGGCCAAGAAGCGTGATGGGCAGGCAGCCTGTAGAAGGTCTCAGTACCTGAAGGTGTCACATAAACACAGCTGTCAGAACTAGCACGTGGCCCTCGCTAGCGCTTATTACCAGTTTTGTCCCCCCCCCCAACTCTTCAGTGTGCAGTTAAATGAGAAGTCTGGCCATGATCTTGGATTATTCCAGGTTTTAACCAATCTATTATTTCCTTGCATCTTTTCTGCGTATAGTAAAACATCCTAAACAATACATTGTATTCTGTTCAAAAACCAGGAAATGTGATCATATTACATCAGCTGGGTGCCTCTGACGACATACACAATTGCAAATGGACTTGCCGATCCAAACCTCTGTGACCTCATTAAACCTTAAACGCCACCTTGTATGACACGCTAGCAGAATATAAGTCTCCTTCCTGTGGCCAGAGTGAAAGAAGTCAGCTTGCTGCAGAGCCTTTCTCTTCTTTCATGCCCCCTTCCTCTGTAATAAACTGCATGCGGATCAGTCTGAATCCATTATAGCCTTTTAAATACAACCTTTCAGATAACTTTTTTTTGCCTTAATTTTCTATTGGGATTTTTGTTTAGCTACCTCTGCCACTGTTGTGCCGTGGAGAACACAACAAACTAATTAAAAACACATGATGTTGCAGTTCTCTGATATCTGTATTCTTTCCAGTGTTTCCCTCATCAACCTGGAGGCTCTCTCTCTCTCTCTCTCTCTCTCTCTCTCTCTCTCTCTGTCTCTGTCTCTCTCTCTCTGTCTCTCTCTCTCTCTCTCTCTCTCCGCCTGATTACTTCCTCCTCCATAGTCTTCTTCTCCTCTCTTCTTTTTACTGAAGCTCCTCTCTGCTGGCCCGCTGCACGTCAATGGATCTTGTTGTGGCCTTAGTCAGAGGTTGGATCTGGATAAATCATTATGGATTATCTCTCACAAGTGTTTTACAATATAGTATAGACCTTTGTCGACTGTGGCCATTTTGGATTTGAACCACAGGTAATGAGGGTTCAGATCCATTCAGGTTGGGGCTTAATGAATGAATCAGTAACGCCTGTGTTGGACCTCCTGTTTTATGTCCAGATGGCTGCTGAGATAAAAGTTTGTTACAGATTTAGGTCTACTTTGCAGTAAACTAATCAAACTGCATGTCATCTTTTGCTTGTGATTTCTTGACCTTCCTTCCATCTCTCCCCCCCACCCCACCATTATTATCATTATTATTTTTTAAGTGCATGGGTAAATTATCACTCAAATCTTATTGTAAGGACAAAAGATTAAGTACTTACTACCCATTATGATTCCCACTGAGACATTGTGATGTCCGGATGTGTAAATGAGATTTGCAGCTCTTGATAATAGCATAATAGCATAGCATGCAGCGGATCAGTCAAGCTGGAAACCATGGAGATGAGACTCCTTTGTTAGAACTGCTCAGCATTATTTCCATGTCATCATCGAGTTTAAAAATACAGCAATTCCGCTGCATCCATAATGCCATCCAACAGAGAATTCCTTTCAAATCTGACCAGGTGTTTTCCTGGTGTAAAAGCCTTGTAAAGGCCAGCTCAGGTACAGAACCAACAGCACCCAGAAGTTTGGTTTCGGGTAAGCACACTAATTACTGTGTATATACTAATTTTTCTTAGTGCCGTTATGATTTAGTAATGTTTCAATGTGACTCAAAGCACATTTGAAGGCAAATAACTTTTATCTGGAATTTCATGTTGGGATTAATGTTAGTAAATCATCCAACTCCAAAATTACAACTACAAAAACACAAATCCTCTCTAACATTCATATATGTCAGAGCCATATATGTCCTGTACTATGAAGCAGACTCAGCAGAATATCTTTGTCTTATCTGGCTTTGCTGTCCCCAACAACCACTGTTATGCTAAGCAGTCACATGAAGCTGGTTACCAACCAATGTATCCGTGAGCGCGTTCACAAGGAAGAATCGCTGTTTGCAGAATGGGACCACTTACGAACATGATAGAACAAACTGTGCATCAGACAAAAACAAAGACGCAAAATGATTTATCCAGGCTAAACAGCCAACTGCAGGAAGGACAGCTGACATAAACAAATTACCGGCTGTGTAAATGCGTAAATTATTATCCTGAGCATGAGTATATCTGTCTGTGAATACATTTATTCTATTAAATTGATATATTCTCATGATGTATTTTACTGTTTTAGCATTATTCTGTCAACTGTAACAAGTACAAAGCATTTTAATATCTTAATCAGTCTCTCTCTCTCTCTCTCTCTTTTTTTTTTTTTTAACATAGGATGAAACTAGAAGATACGAAAATCAAAATGCCAGAAAACTGATTGATCATCGTCATTTGATACTGTACTTTTTTAGCTCTTACCTTGAATTTAACCTCGCCTGTACCTGGTTAGATGTGCTGCATGAGTTACCCCGGTGATGTACGCCAGTTAGAACTCAACCAGATTCACAAAACTGCAAGCTCTGAGTGAAACCTCAGGTTGCCTTGGTAACCACAAATCCTGCTTGGTAATACGGGCCCCAGAAGAAGAGCTGTGACTTATGATGCCTTTCATCGCACGCGGGCTGTTATACTGTCTCGAAACATCAGCCACTTACTGCTTTTATCAAAAAGTTCGGTTTCTCTCCTTTATTCCTTTCTTTCTCACCACAGCTTGTCCCACATTCAGATGGCATCAGATCGGAATTAATGAGAGAGGGCGTTTGTGCATGTGTGTTTGTCTACCCCAGAGCAGCAGGGCCCAGTGGGGGCAGAGACATACAGTAGGTATGGCGAGATAGGGGGATCTGATGCGAATGGGAAGAGTAGTGTGAAGTGTGTGTTTGAGTGTGAACACTGTCAGGAGGTTTGCCAAGAATCATGCCGCATGTGCCCGGAGGGTAACTAAGACTGGGATGTATTTGTTTGGAGATGAATGCAGGCTGCCACACACTCAGAGACACACAGACGTAAATCACACACACACACACTTTGAATATAATTGGCAGAAGACAGCTGCTGCCAACCAGAAAACCCATGTGAAAGTCCTCATCGTGCTTTGGCCCAGAGGCAGCGATGCTACACTTAACAATTTACCCTCACTGTAATGAGCACAAATGTGCAGCAAATTCATGTCCTGTCTAAAGCGTTTTATTTACAAGCCATAGAGCAGCACAAGGACCAACAGCCTTATTTGATTGTCACAGTCTTTTCATTAAAGTTATGGATATTGTCTCTGCTACAACTCAAAGATCCTGTTATCAAGACAGATGTGGTTCCTGAGAGATACGTTATGGTTTATCTTTATGAGCTGCTTTATTCCCAATAAGCTGTCAAAGAGCATTTCAAGCATGCACGATAGAGTCCTTCCTTTGTTCATCTTACTGTATCGACAACACCATCATTAAGTGCACTTTACAGTCTGAATGCTCTTTCATTTTTGTTTTAGTCAGAAAAAATGAGGTAACTTTTCCAACAAAGTGGGAAGAAGTAACCATTGTGATGTCATGTGATGCGCAAAATTTATGTATGATTGAGAGGTGGATGACTGTGGCCGCCACTGTGCAACGTGAGTGTTTGAAGAAGAGCTTTTTAATCACTTAGAAGTTACCATACCACACACCAGCACTGTAGTGGAATTTTTTGAATTTAGTTAGAAATTGCCTTCATGCACAACACGTGTGACTAGTGCTACGGCATGATGGGATTTGGGTTTTGAAAAGTTTGCAGTACATTTTTTTTTAAGACATTGCATTGTTTATTTCTAGAGTCTA
>KV751332.1:11943724-11961459 GCA_001698575.1 Mola mola | reverse complement strand
ACTGGCCCCTGCTCATTCAGAGCATGTGGCTGGTAATTAAAAATTGCACGTTTAAGAATGAAATTATTTGGCAAATCACTTTGGCTGTAAAATGCCACCAGTTTTATTTGGGACAAATTTATTCTGTTTCTGTTGCTACATGACACAACACATCTGTCTTAAGGAAGAACTGATAAAGATGCCTGCAGTTCCTTGGTTTTCAGCCATTAAAGCTAATGCTCTAACTCTCTTTGGTCTGGTCTTGTTTATCAGAATTTGAGTCAGTGACCTTGACCAAAATTAGTTTGATTGAGATCTAGAGGATTTTATGAGTATGCCTGGAAGTTTTGTTTTTGCATCCATTGGGCTATTGCATTGTACTGCAGCAGGGTATGCTCCCTTTAAAAGATAAAACACCATTGTAATGAAAAATGTTGTTACATATTCATGAAGTTGTTCAGAATCTCACAAGAATCTCTGTTATGTGAATCGTTTGCCTTATTAACAAAAATTTGGAGGAACAAGTCTATATTACTATTACTATATATAAACATTTCGATACCCTTAGTATGCACTGAAAATATGAAACCCCAAAATATTTAAAACAGCGTTCCAGTCCTGCACTGGGTTCGGTGTGGAAGGATCCCAAAGCAGACAGACGGCTTGGTTGTTTACAGAACTCAGCAATGTCCTAAGTGAACAACTTATTGCAACGACCCTTTTACTGACATAAGCTCTCACCAATGCAAAACACATAAACTGTGCCCGACCCCACCCCGCCCCCTCTCACCACGTCTCCTGGCAGTTTGCCTTCCACCCAGTAGATGGAAGCAAAGCTACATCTACCAAAAGGAAAGAAAAAAAAAAATAAAGTTGGGCGTGAGATTCTCCAGATGCTGAGTGGAAAGCAAAAGCTCCTTTGCCCTCCTTTTCCCAAGCAGGCAGACAGGCCCTTTCAACTCTCTTCAATCAAGTTTCCATAAAGCCAGACAGAGACCTTAGTGCTTCTCACAGCAGGGGCTTTGCAAGTACTTCGTCGTTCCCATGTGAGAGATACACCGGTTCCACATCCGAGTGACCTGCGCTCCGACAGGAAGAGCAGGAGTGGAGAGACATGTAGCACTGAGGAGTGTGGAAAATGAGATGGAGGGCGTAGGCACCGAGGTGTTGCAGAATTGATTACCAAATGCAGTTTACAGGAGTCCCAGAAGTTTGGAAAATGCGGACGAAATAAAAGCGGATGGTTGACTCAGGGATTCTGAACATCTTTCTCTCTCCATCTCCATCTTTCTACCTGATCCAACTTTGAACATGCAGTTTTTTAAGCCTTAGGTTTATGTAAAACTGGCACTTTCCTCTGCAGCATCACCCCCTCTCTCGTTAATGCTCAGATACGTGAACCCAGGATTAGATCAGACCACCGAAATCAATGGCAGCAAAGAAAAAAATCAGAAGGGCAATAAGCAAGCTGTCACAGCCTAATCAGGGTGGGTGAAGTTCCAGAGAAATAGCAACCTTTTCCCTTTGAGGTGGAGTGTGTGTCAGTCACAAGCGGTGTGTGTGTGTCCACATGTGTGAGCAGGAGATGAAGGGAGGAAGAATGTCTGATGGGAGAGGTTGGACCTTGAAGTTCCCACAAAAGGACTGGAAATGATCCTTGCGCTGCTGTACAAGAGTCCTACCTCAGTGGCAGCAGGCGTGGGAATGGAAGCGCCCCTGCAACGTGTTTCAGCAACCTGGCCACAAACAAATAACACCACCAGCATGATTACATCCTGTAAATGAGCATGTGTGAAAACCATCCATCCGTCCAGGACAGCCGTTTGTGTTGACATTAAAAACATTAGAATTAAAAGAAATCTGCCCTGAAAAAAACCCCCTTGCTCTTCAGTTCACTGTTTACTGATCCATTTTTGGGGCATTAGTTAGTTTTCCGATGATCTTGCCCTAGATGACAGCAGAGGTGAGCTATTTTACATTGTTTTGGTTGTGCCTCAACAATAAGAGGCTCAACAGTGGGGGTGTAAATGAAATGGTGAACTACATAGTTCTGTTTATGAGTTGCTAGTGTATTGTAATGCACTGCTTAGTGCATGTTCAGTCAGGCAGTAGATCATCTACCTATGTGTTTGGTGTTTTAATACTCAGGAACAAACATTTTCACCCCAAAAATAATGTTTGGGGACAGCAAGTCACAAGTTGTTTAAACACTTTATTCAGCACATTGAGCACAATACAAAAGCCGTGCAATTTAATCTATTTACTCTTTATGTCTTTTTTTTTTGATAAAAGCATAGTTTTAAATATTCCTTTTTATCACTCTGGACAAATAAGCCTCTTTCCTGCCCACCTGTTCCAGCTGTACCCTATCTGAGCCACGTTTATTGTGAACCTTCTTCACACCACTTGTCGTGTGGGTCGGGTACCCTAACCGCACAATCGGGCAAAGGTACAGGCATGGGTAAAAATAAACAAAATGCGGGTGACAACAAAAATATGTTTGATTGCATTTCAGAAGAAAGCAGAAAAAAAACAAATGCAGTATTTTACCATCTGCATCACTAATGTCATTGAGCCGAGACAGCTGCAGTGTTGTTTTACCGTGAAAGATGAAGATGCAACCTTTCTCCTCAGACAGCCACGTCATGTCCTCCCTGAGGGAACGGTTGGAAAGGGTTAGGGCAGAACGAAAGCAGAAATCTTCATCTGCCATATAACTGTTCACGACAACAGCAGGTGTTTGTGGTGTGTTGCTGCAGCACGTTTATTCCAGTAGAGGGCAGCAATCACCACACAATAATAGCAGAATAAGTAACGTTTTATTCCTTGATGAGTGTATAAAACTTGAATTGAGCAGTAGATAATTGCCATTTACTTTGTTCATATCATATCACAAATCCATTTTGATAAGTTATTTAATGCTAAAATCAGGTATTTACGATGCTTTTGTTTTGGTGGATCCTTGTGCTTTTTTCACAACATCATCTCATGAAGGTGCATTTTCTTTAAAAACAATGCACTAGTAGGTCTGTTGTCATCTCATGTGGTCCTAACCCTAATCAAACTGCACCTCATATTTTACATGAGTACCACAACAAAGGTAGCCTGAAAGATAAAAGATGATAGAATTTCTTAAATGTGGAACACTATTTATGCATTATCCCATGAGAGATTCTTCTCCTGCTTAGTATACGGTACTGGTTCCCAAACACACGGAGCTGTTGATTCCAATGCTTCATTTTCATTAAGCCCTTGTCCACTCTCCTTGTTAGTATACTGTACATGTATACAGTATATCAAGTCTAATAGATTTTGTGGCACTCTGCCTGTTGGAAACTGAACCTCAGGCCGTACTCCTCACTGCGGCGGTCCTTTTGCCACATATAAATGTTTTATTTCATAAATCAAAACAAGTGTGTTTCATTTGTCATTAAATATGCAGGAAAACTGAAGCACATTTAGCTCTGGTAGATGCATCTTGTCAACTCATTTCACTGTTCTATTAAAAAAAAAAACAGTCATTGCAGTTGCTTTTGAAATTGAATCCAGCAAAATCTCCCAAGTATGTGATAGAAATAAAGTTCATAAAGTTGAAATGTTCCAAAAACAAGTTTTTATACTATTTTATTCTGTGTGTGTTAGAATGTCCTCTGTTCCTCTTTTGCTTTATTGCTGCCAAGTCCATTCCTAAGAGGAGACACAGCTTTCACAATTGGCTTGCTAAGCAGCGTCCTTCCATTTGCAGTGTGGCTAATGGAAGCCAATACGCGTAACAGGGCCTCTCAGGACGTTGCTCCCTGAGGCGGGAACATTCTGCCGCAAAGACAACGGGGCACTTTCACATCATAGATTAACATTCATTTTGGACGGCTTTGCAAAGCAAATGATAGTGTATTTAAATGCAAGGAAGTCGCTTAGTATGTGGAAAGCTGAGGTCAGGTAAGTGAAATACTCCGTCATAAAGTTTACTAGAACAGAGGACGTCTTGGGAGCTTTTTGTTGTTGCCGTTGGCATGAAATAAGAGCATACAGTAAAAACTACCTCACGGCAGCCTTTTCATTATGCCTTCTGATGTAGGAACACTCAATATTTGCGTGAGTTTAGTCACTTACGTGGATCATTTGGCAACTGCGTGAAAACACACATTGCGTATTCTCACCCAAACAAATTTGTTGTCTGATTTTAAAGACCTGCACCTTCATTATAATACCTCTAATGACTCTGTAAGACTTTTAAATTATGTCACACAGAACAAGCTTTCCAGGTGATTTCTGTGTTGAATGTTATATTACCCTTGTAATGTTATATTTCCTTTAAATATTTATTTGAATAATTAGTAGCGCTTCTTTCTTCATTTTTATGTTTGCCTGCCAAATATTATGCAAAGCTCAAAGCAAGAGAGAAACTCTTGAACTTTTACCTTCTGAAATTCTTCCACCATAACCCATGATGGAGATTAGGATTAATCAGGGGAGCTGCTGCTCAGAAATGTTCACTTCATTAACCTCATTTGTGTAGAATGACACACAAATTAACATTCAATCTTGACCAGTCCTGACACAGGTGTGTGGGTAGATTGAAATAATTATTAAAGTTAAGCTGCTGTGTGTGTGTTTGCATAAATAAGCATGGGAAATCCACTTACTCTTTCTGCTGCTGGTGAATCACTGCCGGTAACCTAACTAATATCATCCACATTGTTGATGCATGTTTTTCACCTACCCACCACCCATGTAAACTTATTTTTCTTTGACCTGAACAAACCATGGTTTAACCACAATGATCTGCATATCACTAATGCAACAAGCTGCAATGTGCAGAGCTAAAATATAAAAGTATACAACAGAAGGAAAAACCAGTGCCAGTGACACCGAACCATGTGCCTCTTGTTATTCTGCAAATTTTCATCTAGATTAATTAATTATCACATACCGCTTTGTGGTGTTGCTAAATTAAATTAGTATAACCAATAACATCCTAGCAGCCTACAGACTAACACATAAGCAAATGTAAATTTCAGACTAATTTGTGATCCCTTGTGGGCTCTGTGTTGTTATAGAAAGTCATCATCCAAAAATTCCTGAGCAAAATCAGGATAAGAACTAGTGTTTACAGAAGCTTGGTTGTGTTTGTGATGACAATCTGCCAATAATAAGTGAAATAAACTGGTTTAGGTAAAAGAGATCTGACATACATATAATCATCGGTGTGTTAAACAGACAATTATTTCCTAAATTTGAATAAACAACAGTCGTTCTTTCAGTATTTTATCATCAACTTAAAAAACAACATTAAGATATGATTGTGCAAAAATAAGGAGGGAGCTTGTTTGAACGCTGAGAAAAAAGTGAAAAGTTGGGGAGAAGTTTGGTTGGAGTTAAAAGGCAGAGAGGAAAAGGAGTCGTGGGGAGAGAAAATGTGTGTCAGGACTTTAAAAAGGAGTGGGAAGATGAATATAAGAGAGGAGTACCTGAGGAACATGAGAGGAGGAGTGAGAAAACTGACTGAATTTCAGGTAACACAGTGCAAAGAAGCTGGTTGAGAGAGTAACAGCAAGGGATACTTAACAAAATGAAATGGCATTCTCAGCCGACTGACAAATCTAATTAAAAAAGAAGACTGAAGGCCTTCAAACACTGGGGCTTTTTTTGTTGTTTATGTAAGTAGTATTTGTTTTTTTTCTCACTGTAGCATCAAACAATCCCATTGGGCAAAATGGATGTCAGATCACAATCCACAACTAGAAAGAAAACACTCAGAGAGTGCAAACCCCCACCAACACAGCTGAATTCCACACAACATATGCTCCCCAACAATAAGTGCTCATATCTCACTTTTCTACCCTACTTTGTTTGTGGGAGACCAAAGTGTCATTTCTTTCGCCAGCTCATTGGAAAAGAGCACATGTTGGCGCCACCTGACGGGTGACAAGTGAACTGTAGAGCCAGCTATTTCTGGCTATGTGATGGACCCTGAGATTAGTTACAAAATGACACCAGTTAGACCTGCCTATATCAATTCCTTTCAAAGATATGTCCAAAAATGTGTTCGACCTTTCACTTACCTTGACCCTAAACCTTGAAAGCCCAAAAGTTGACCATCTATTGTCAGTGTCAAATGACACCAGTTGGACCTGTCTGTGTCAATTCATTCAGGTGATATGGTCAAAAATGTGTTTGACCATTTCAATAACCTTGACTTTGGACCATGAAAGGCCAAAAGTTAGTTATCTGTAGCCGCTGCTGCCAGCTACAAATTGACTTTGCTTTTTCAAGATATGGCCAAAAACATGCTTCATGGCCTTTGAGTGACCTTCAACCTTGATCTTTGGCCCACTAAATCGAATTAGCTGTATGTTAGGCGCACCTTTGATGAAAAATGATCGAAATCGGTCAGGTAGTTTCTGTGTAACCCTGCTAACCGACGGCCAAACCGATGCCACTATGGCGAACGAGTGTTGTGTTCCTTATCTGACAAAGGACACACACAATTTATTTTTGTGGGGAATAATCTGGTGTGAATCCATTCATAACTTTATTGAACAAATGTTGCAACCGTTGTGTGTTGTCATATACATTATTTTTCCTTGAGATATTTACATGAGGTGTGTGGTGATTGAGCGACGCCTCTTGAACCATAAAGATTAAGGTTATATAGTTTTTTCCTGCTTAAAGTTCAGTTTTATCTCATACTCTCCTCATACAACACCACAATCTTCATGTACTTCACAATGGGATTTTTCTACTTGTTACTGCTTAAGTTGCCCTCCCACTCCTCAGTCACAGGCCCTGTTCGATTGCTGTCTTTCCCTTCTCCTTACTTACAACACACTCACTTTAATTCTACATTCATCACTGCAGGAAACTGTCACCAGCAGCTTTCAATCTCTTTCTCAGGATGGATCGATAAACTTCAGAGTCAGGGCTCCGGTTGACCCAGCCAAACAAGAAAAACAATCCCAGACAGGAGGGCTGAAAAACGTCAACAGTTCCACTTTTGGCAACACAACATTTTTCTGCCATGGATGGTAAATGCAATAGTGAAGTTTTTTTGCAGTTAAAAAAAATGGCTCCTTCAACAAATACTTTACCAGTGTGTAACTTAAGGCAGATTTTAGGCGCTTCTGCCTGTGTAATCGGGTTGACACTTCTGGCAAGTGCTTCATTGCATCCCATGAGTCAGATTACTAATTTCACAGTAGTATGGGTCATATCCTCTATCCTCCATTGAGGGTTCCCGCTGGGCTCTCAGAGTTGGTGCAATGATTAGAAATTCAACCAACCACAGCAGATGTATAATGTAGATGAGCTAAAAAGGCAACTATAGGAAGGCGTTTGCTCACTTTCTATGGTTATAAATACATACAGTGTGTTAATCCTGCCAAATCTATATACTGTATTGTAATATACTCCGTCCATTAATTTAATAGTCTATGTATCTAAACTAATAAAACAGTCTCTCTCTACAACTGAACTTAACTTTTTGCATCTCCTGCCAACCTGCAATATATCTTCTCATCAGTTTGGGGAACTCTGAGCCTCTTGTCTATGTTGGGAAACAGTTAAGTGTATGATTACCAGGTCTGTGCAAGCAATAGTTATGTTTCCTGTCAGGCTATAATAATTTTGGGGGAAATTAAGGTGGTATCGCATCATAATGTGACAAACTCCATGTAGCCATGATGTTTTTAATCCAGGGGATTGGTGTTTATCTTCCATGTGAAACCAAAGTCAACATTTAGTTAGAACTTGTGACATAAGTTCACTTTTGCGACATAACCTACATAATTTATGCGACGTAAGTTAACTTAAACCTGAATGTGCAGTGCATAAATAACAGACTTATTTTAACTCAAACAATGATCTTTTACAAAACTTAACCAAGCAGTCAGACCTTACCATTGCAAAAATTTCACAGCATTAACCAATAATGATTATATATTACATGTGCTGTTTCCAATGTGATATACCTTTAATAGCACTACGGTATAATGTCAAATTAATTTAGGAGTCACTGCCATTCAAAGTACCAACCAGCTGTGCAAACTAAAACAATACTGCCGATCTCTGTTTTGATAGAACCCTCACTCTTAAAGATGAAATACGCTCTTTAATCAAGCTTTAGCCTGTGAGGGGACTTGGTATATGTTGTGATGAATCTGTAACAGACATGGCTTGACTTGAGAGACATAGAGACATAGAGAAATTCTACTTTTTCCCAGTTTCTACTGCCAGGCCATTTCAGTATCAACTAACAGAGGTGGTACTTCAGGGTCTTGCCGAAGGAGTTATCGAATACCCCGATTACCCCGAGGGGGTTTTAACATCTATCAGGGCTTGATAGAGTCTCATTGCTCCACCATATCACCTCTAAAAAATATATAATTCTGTTCAAGATTGTGGTTGGAGTTCAGTGCAGGTCCAAGAAAATGCTGGTGGGTGAAATATTTATGGAGGAAACAAGCGCCATACAGGAGATGTTTAGTTGCATTTTCTAGTGAATGCTGTTCCAAATTGCTTAGAAAGAAACCTAAAACCCCTTTGATATGGCCGAGAAAAAATCTCCTCACACTCCTGCTGATTCAGCAATACTGCCACAGTCAGATTTCAGCAGTCAGTCAATTCACACATCCTTTGTTGTTTGAACGGGGCTACAGAATAATCAGCCAGCTCTGATCTTCCTTAAGATCCACATTAAGTGTTGGATTGATTTTCAGCCTCAGACCCAAAGCTCGTTTACTGTTGCTCATTTTTTAATATGTAATCATTCTATTTTAATCAGCAAATGGATCTTAAATCTGCAATTCACGAAGTCCAGCATGTGCAAATGAGATATTAATTCTGTTTATTTATCCAGATTGAAATTTGTGTGTTTATCTCTCTTATAATCTCCTTAAGAAACTGACAAAGCATCTTATACTTCATAATGACATGGATACAGAAAATGCTTATTTGTTTTTTTGTGAAGGCACTGGCCAACACTCATGTCGTAGTTAAATTGGAGAACGTGTTGCAGATATATATTGCTTGCAACCTACATGGCCAGATCCTAAACTACAAGGTAGAATTCATGTTGTTCATTCACAGCACAGGTCCTTTTTGTAGGCTCAGAATCAACTAAATATATATGTATATTTTTTTATATTTGTATTTTCCTTAGCGTATAATAACCTAAAGCTACATTTCCTGTTACCTTTATATCCACGATATTTCCAGGCATACATCATTGTTCGGTGTCACCTCCAAAATACCAACGTCTTTTCAGCTGTGGTGAATGAGACTAGCTGCACATTTTATGAATCCTCCTTCCTGAGTGCCTCTTATGAGCAGCGAGTGTACATTTTGAATGTGAACAGATTATTTCAAGTAGAATCGCTCATTTTTTTCTTTCCAGACAGTTCAATTTTCAAATGTGACGGCTCTTTGACTGCAGAGATGTTAAGCATCAAGCATAAGCGTGGTATGCAGATGGTAAATAAATACGCCCCCAAAACAGTAATAGTATATTTCTTGATTAATTGGACCGTAATTGGCTAGATGTCACTGTGCGACTAGCAGACCCTGATGATTTTCCCAGTGGTGACAATGAAATCTCTATTAAAATGACATCAGTAGTGCTCACTCTACAGCCCGCATTTACCGCCGAGTCATATGGCCATTAGTTTTTAGAGAAGGATACACAGTTTAATCACATGCTGCATATAGTTAAGAGGTTTTATTTCCACTGTGTTTACTTATGAGAAATATTAACATGATATTTCTAAGAGTTTTCTTTTCGCCTAATTAGTAAACTTCACAGGAGGTAAAAGGTGTCTAACTTTTTCATTCCCTGACTTACAGAAAATTAAACTCCCCCATTTAAAACGACTTTTTCCTGCACTGCAGCTGCATGGCTGAAATCACCTCCGGCGGTGCATACCTCTAATGAGCTCCTGAAATACCACCATGCTTCCGGTATGATGTGTGGTAATCTGATTCCAAGCAATCATTTGGGAATATGTGGCACAGAGAGTGTACACTACACACTACACTGTCTTGAATACCACACAGTTGGAGAATACTGCAGCGCCCATGCAAAGTCCCTATTATACCACTGGATAATATGCTATTGTAAAAAGCAACTTTAAAGTTGCCGGACGACTGGACATTATTAAACATTATTAATTTATTTTATTCATTTATTGACTATTTCATGTCATGTCACTGTCACTTTTTAGATTTTGACTGGATGATGATGAAGCCTGGATTTCAACCAGGCTATTGCCAGGTAAATCTCTCTCTTTAGTTTAGTAGTACATAGCATTCTTGACTCAAACCTTGCCATTTATCCAAGCTTAGGACCAGCAACTATGCAAAGACTTCTACAGTACATCTCCAGTGGCTGGGGAGTACAACAGGCTTGAGTAACTAGCCAAAGGACCGTTGATACCGTCGACTGCCAGGGTCAGGAATTGAACTAATGGCTGTCTGATTACTGGAGGAATGTCTTTTGGAGAGAAGAAAACCTTTCCACATAATTCAACTCTGTATAAAAATGTTAATGCTGAGGACCGAAGGTTTACCAACCTAACAAACTCAGCCAATGTTGGATCAACTCAGTGGCCCTCTTGACATCCAGTGTCTGCCAAAAAGCATATTGGAATCACGGACTTTATCTTAATATATTTTTTAATTATCATTTGATTTTCTTGGACCCTGAAAACAACAGAAATTCTCACCCCAACATAAAGACAAAAACTCCCATTACCTTCCAATCCCAATGTTATCAAACTCCATCTTTTGTTTTGATTGGTAGGAAATTACAATGCTGTGTGTTGGGGACATAACAATGTACTCGGAGCTGGATGAAAATTGATGAAAAAATGGGACTTGTCAAGCCAGTTGAGATGTTAAATGGGTCGCGGTACACATTTTAAACGGCAGATGGCCTCACACCGTATAGTGTGATTGTGCTTTAAGGTCCTTTCACACCACATAACTCTCCATCTCCAAGGGCGGCGCAAGGAAAGCTGTTCCGACCATGGTGGTAGGACCATGAAGACGTAATCATAACCTGTTCAAATGGCTGTCTAAACGGCTGAGGCGCAGCAGAAACGGTGAAGCGAGGGGGAACGGAGATGCTTACATATAAGTCTCGTGCTTGATTCAAACAGATGTTACTAACAGATATTTTTATTTTCGCATTTACAAAGAAAAGGTAACGTGTGTTGTTTTGCCGTTTGTAAAGTTAGTAACCTCCCTGTCTCATGAATGAAAAAGGATTCTTTAACTTTAAGAAAAAGCACAGTATTTTGTCCTTTTTTGTTTAGGAAACAATAAAGGGACACTGTATCATTTAAAATTAGTCTTTTCTCATTTTGTTAAAAAGAAAGTCGTGACACCAGTATTGTGAATCATTAAGCATCTTGAGTTGTTACATTCCTACTGTGTGTTGGAGCCTCCCACATTTGTAAAGTTTATGTAATTTTAGCTTGCGTGTCGGTCAGTACATTAGCATAAACCAGATAATAAACAGTAAACGGGGGCCCTGTTGCAGCCATTAGCTTTGCTTCAGTATAGAGTACAGGCTTACGGGTGGGTTATTGTTATTGTCTTTTCATCTTGTTTTCATCTCATTGCCTCCAAGTTTTTTTGTGGCAAACCCTCCTTTTTGTGTTAGTTAGAGAGGACATTTGTACGTGTTTGTGTCCTTAAATGTGTGTGAAAATGTGTGCATTGTTTTAGGGATCACAAATTATCAGTCACCAGGGGCGTTGACATATGGTTGATTTATTGGCCATAGCTTTGACGAATGCTTAAAGGCACAAAGTCGTTAAGATGGAGCAAGCGAAATAGGAAGACAGGATGCAGAATAGTGACAAAGTTATTAGCGATATGGCCTGTGTTTAACCTTTTTGTGACTTCCGATGACTTACATGGAGCTCTCACAACTTGGGATCCTGGAGATATGAATCAGACCTGAAGGAGGAAGCTTCACATTAGTGTGTACAGCAGGGGTTTGGAAGTGCATTTCCAAATAAATGACACTGAAATGTCTGATTTCAAGTATTTTACATCCATATGGTTGCATTTCTAATTGCTGAAGTGATGTAATACACATAATGCACATGACACTGCATGTTTTTCTTTAAAGATGCTCATTTTATTGATGGAAAACTACAGAAGGACAGTGACATCGGCCTGTAGATATTGGAACTTTCAGCTGGAAATTTACTGCCAAACTTCTGTTCTTATTGTATTTCCTAATAAGGATTGCACGTGAACTCTTAGAGTATTTTCCGGAAACTTTGCTTGCTAAAGTTTTTCTGTGCCTCTGTTGCTCCGATGACACGTGTGTGTTTGCTGAAGGAGAGAAAAGTTGAAAGTAAACTCAGGAGATAATTAACCTGCCTCTACTTGCACTATCTCTGTCAAATGAAGTGTGGGTTTTATTTGTTTTCTCAAAATCTTGCCTGCCTTATTTGGGGTTGCTTGATACAGAATGATACAGAAATCATCCTGTCTGTTCTCTTCTACACAAGCATGTCACTTCCTGTAATTGTCAAGAATGCGAATGTTGAGATAATTCAGTACAACAAAGGGAGGTGTCTTACCAAAGTATCCTAGGTTTGAACATTTTTCATCTTAACAGTGTCCATTTATATTGTCGACAGTATCGACAGTATGTCCAGTTTAGTATGATTAATATGGCATTATCAAAGCTTTCCATCAAAATCCACCCATCCGTTCCATTTCAAGAGGGTTTCCTACAGGAGTACACAGTATAATTAGACAGCATACTGTAAAGTGAATGTCAAAAGGCCTATTAATTAAATTTGGGTTATGGCATCTTTCGTCTAACCTTTCCATTTCTGGATTCTCCTGGCCCAAACTCTCTTCCTGTTTCTTCTTACACTTGCCCTTACCCCACCCCCCCCGAGGATAATGAGTTTAATTAAAACACTTCAAGCCCCGCAGGTCAGGACAAAGGGGAGGACAGAGGTGGCTGAGATAAATGCTAAGGAAAAGTCTTCGCCACGCTCTCATTTCTTCACATACTTGAGTTCTGTAGGGTTAAACTACTCAACCTTTTCTGTTACTCATAACAATGAGGTTAATCACAGTGGCAGCCCATATGTCCATATGTCCATCTCCATCAGTCTGTCATCAAGTCATTGAACTCCCAAGAACTCCCACTGAACTCCTTTGGTCCTCCTATGGTAGATTAAGTATTTAGGTTTCAGCCATGTGATTGGCTGAAATGTAAAGGGGATGTTTTACATTTCAGCCAATCACATGAACGTGTCCGCACCGCTGAAAGAGGGGGCCGTCTGACTGGTTACATTGTGGACGTAGGGGCATAAGACTGAGTCTCAAACTAATACACAAATACACAGTTTGTAAATGCAAATTCAATAGTTTGAGTATAAACGTTACAACAGACTGTACATATGTGTCTGATGAAAATTGTTAATTTAAATACACATATTTGTGGATTTTATATATATTAAAAAGAAAAAAAATCATTTGTGTGCGTCAGAAATTTATCGTGTTTGTCTTCGCCTATGGACCGTTCAAGGTTTTTTCACAAGCCAGCATTCTCCCATTGCCACATTCATTCAGCAGCAGAGACAAGCAGAGAGCAATAACAACAATAACCATTTCTACGTACTTCCTGAGCTATAGGGATGTACAAGTTTTAAAGCAGCTTATGCAGAGAAGTCTTTTTCAGGGATGCGTCTGGTTATTCCATCAAGACAATGTCTAGCCACACCTGCACGTGGTAACATTGTGGCTGCATAGTGTGCATAGTGCATGCACTAGATTCACTTAAGACCTGTGTGAATTACAAATTATAAAGCACAAAATCCTACAATAGAGAGTTTAGAAATACGTCTTTAAAATCAAACTTTAGAAGTTGTGTTCCAAAATGCTTACTGAGTTTTGACCAAAGAAAAGGTGATGAACGTCGTTTGTTTGCCAAACTCTCCTGACTGTGATATTCTCCATGCGTTGTTCTGCTGGAATATTCCCTTTTGACAAAATCCTGCCTCTGTTATTGTCCGGGTCTGAGCTCCACGTCTAACAGTGTACAGATGTTTAGCTGCAGAGCTAAACAACAAACTGCGTACTGTCCCCTCTTGACAGTATACAGTACAACATGTGTCAAAATACAAATACATGCACAAAAGCATGTGCAAATGTACCAACAGGAGATGCTTGTTAACCAGTGCATATACTGCATATCAATGCGTATTCACACAAACACACACACACAGACAGACTCGCACACTGTCACATGAATCGGCATGTGAGTTTAGAGACACAGGGGAAGAAAAATGCAAATTCTCCTCTCTTCAAGTCAGTGACATTGACATCCATGGGGAGATGAATGTCTCTGTGTGTGAGAGAATGGAGGATGTAGCAAGAAGAGAGAGATTTAGGGATCGAGATGGCACTGATTCACTGTATATTCACTGTGTCCTCCCCTGCCCCGATGTACTTCGTTGTGAAAGAACATGCTTGTCAGGCAGCAAAAATAGATGGCACGTTCTCTGGAGGAAGTCTTTTTCTGTTTACTAATGTTTCCCATTACTTATCCCTCTTTTCCAGCGTGAAATTCCTTCGCCATCCGCTAAGAAAAATGCAAGCAATGCTGCATATTTTCCTTTTCTCTATTCCCTGCCTTGCCATCCTCATCTCTCTGAGTCCCATGTCTCAGAGAGATGAGGAGGAATGCTCCCCCCGAATAGTCAGGTTGCAAGTCGTGTGAGAGCAGGATTTACAGAAGCACATGCGTGCTGGCGAGACACCATGACTGACCTGATTGCTGAGAGGAGGAGACGAGTCTCGGGGCGGCACAATATGAAAACCTTTTTCCAGAAATTTTTGAGCTGCATTTGGTTCCCAAATCTTGTTTCCTCCATACATTACATTAAACTATGCACTGAGATATGGCATGTTGGTACACTGTAAGGAGGACACTGAATGGGCGGGGTCCAGGTTTTTACTTTAATCTGCATCATTTTGAAGTAAGTGCTAATTGCACAATATAATGGCCAATGCACAATATAAAAACTGGATGTGAATAAATAATATATTAATTGTGATTACAATGTTTGTCTGTGTAGGTATTAGTCCAAGGAACAACGCCTGAATTTTGGAACATCTGGAACACACAGAGACCAACGATGTTGAGCATTTTTTTCAGTGCAATTTCAGGCAGCTGGCAGAGATATGCACATCACTGAGTGCTTTTCTCACTTTTTCAAACATGAGATTTAATCCTAGAATGAAAACATTTTAATCGAAAGTATCAATATTTCCATATCGACTGTTCCCGTCAACAATTCCACTGCTCACAGCTTCTGCTCACCAACACGCAAATGTCATTTCAAATGTTTCCTGGAGTAATCTCTGTCAACATTACTAAGTTATATAACATGTCCTGTAACATGTATGCTAGAAGGCCAACACCGGCATAGGGCATATTAGTTGGGACACACTGACTGTGTACAAACTTCTCATACTCACTGTGTCCCCATAAATGTATGGAAAAGAGCTGGACTTCATTATAAATTAAGTAATAAGTAGTGCTCTGGACCAGAGTTTTGGGCTCTGGGAAGATATAAAACTCATCATTTCTTCTATTGCAACTTACAGTCAAAAACAGAAAACGTTTCTGTCTTCCATATAAGAATAATACAACTTAGCTTGCGACATACAAATTGGGCCAATTGAATAAACCTGCATTCTCCTCTTATCTGCTTAGTGCCACCCTACTGGTTTACAGAACTGGTTGACGAGATTTCTGAGACTGTCATTGGAAAACTGCAGTTACAAGATGAAACTACTCATCTCTCATGCTGACAGCACAAGATAGTTTGTCTTGCATATTCTAGCATGTATAGAAGTGCCACCAGTAAACATGGCCAATGTATGTCAACCGCGATGGTTTACATGGTGATATTTCAACCGTTATTAAATGTCAGAGGGAGCTTAAATGATTAATTTGTAGTGTTCTTAAAAAAAAGGTTTACAAAGCAGGACAAGGTAATAACGAGGTGAAATACAGAGGTTTATCTGGGAGTGATGAGATTAGTCAGTGTTGTGTGACATCTTTTTGCAAGGGTTGTTATTTGTATTATTTTTTAGAAGAACTTACATTGTATTAAACCACATACTGTATATCTTTGTTTCCATTACCTACAACTCACTTCTATCAGATTCCAAGGTCCAGTCCCACATCCATAATTCACTACTAATAGTTTGTGGTGCCCTTTCTAGCCCATTTCTCCCTGAGCCTGCTAGAGAGAAGTCCAATCATTGATATTTCCTTTTTTTTGTTCTGCGCCTGTAGCAAGAACAACAGACAAAGGCCAAATTCATCAGGCTCATAAGTGAGGCCAGAGTCAGCAACATTAAAACGTGTATTGTCTCAAGGCACCTTTCCCCCATTAACCCACCTTTTTCTCTACAAATCTTTCAACTGTCTTTCTATCCTTAACCATTCCTTTCCTTCCATCTTTTGTCCTCTTTAGAGTCGTGGTGAGTGTTCTTCCAAAGATCTCTACATTCACATAGAGGTTCTTCAGGCATCTGACAGCAGCCCTGCCTGTGCTTGTTTGACTCGGTTTAAAGTTTTTCTATAGCAATGCAACCTTTTCCACCCAATTCCACCTTGACTGGTAATTCCCAGTAATGTAATAAAATTCAAAACAGTAGATCTGACTATTCAGCAAATGACACAGAGTAACTCATCCCTAAATCTTAGGGTTTTCATGTATTTTTACATCCTTACTCTGCGTGTTTCCTTGTGTGATAAAGTTGTACAGTCCAAAACATTGGATAAAAGTTGCATGCCATATGTGGTGGCTCTAGCTCAGACACACACTGATGCTGTTTCAGCACTGTGTGATCTAAAATAATGTTTGTGTGACTCATAGGCTCATAGGTGGCCCAATCTTTTGCAAGATTTTCATGTGGACGGGTCACTGCACAGGATTTTTTTAGTCGACACGGCCACATCCCAACTCACATTCACTCTAAATATTTCAGCAGGTCATTAATTGTTTATTGTTCACTGTGGACTGTGACGGTGTTGGTAGGTGCTGAGCTCTGGACATGCTAAGTGATACAGGTGTATCAATGTCTGCGTGTTTTGCCCCCTGAGGCGTGTTTTTGTTAGTTCAGCCAACCTCCCTGCTCCCATGCGGTTTGATATATCTCAGTGCTTAATCTGATTTGACTGTATTCTCACAGCCTCTCCCTCTGCCAACAGCCCTCAGCTTAATTCTGTTGTCTGGCACAAAGTAATGAAAACACATAGAGCTCTCATTACCTGTCAGTGGCTGTGGGGCTGAACGCTAGTAGACCAGTACCCCCGCTGACACACACATGGGGAGCATGCTCTCATATACTGTACAGTCACACACACAACTCCGAGGGGAATTACTCCGCTGTCATCAGACTCTGATTGATGGTCCCCCCTCTCATGGCTGCTATATTACCGCCTCTTATTGGCCTTGTACTTTTTCTGTAGTCACGTTGGGATGGATGGCCAAGATGACTTGGTGTAACACCGAAGTGGACTGATAATAGCATTATATAAACAAGTTGATGCAGTGTCTTTATTTAAACTTTTGCTTTTTAAACGCTATTTTGCTGTTTGTACGTTGCAAAGTCATTAAAGGTAACAAGGATTACAGCTGCAAATGTGACTGTGAGAAGAGGATTGCAGAGAGAGAACACAGTAAGCCTTGTGGGCAGCCCAAAAT